>LBNU01026677.1:105846-135172 GCA_014162995.1 Artemisia annua | reverse complement strand
CAGATTTTTGTTTTTGATAAAAGCAATCCAAAAACACGTTTTTATTCCAAGATTCTTGTACAACTAGCTTTAAAATGATGAAATCTTAAAGAAAGTTGCAAACTTGAACCACTTTTTGAAAATTTGAAAGTTATCGAAAAATGGTACAACTTGTACGAATCCAAATTTTTGTAAAAAATTTGAAACTTTTTTGGTTGTTTGAGTTTGTAACACAAGTTTTGATGTAAAAGATGTGATAAAAACACGAAACAAACAAGAAAGTAGTAAGCTTTTTACAAAAATATCGAATAAAAAGATGGTTTATGGGTCGTTAAGAACAAAAACAAAAATTTCACCCTCTATTTGGCGATTGATACCACTTGTTAGGTCACCATATTGTAAACACAAGTATAGATTTGGTAGAAATGAGATGAGAGATAGAGTTTGGTTGATTAGATCAAATATGAAGAATAAAAGTGCAAGAGTTTCCTTATGATATTGAAATAACCAACAAGAGAATGGGATACATAGATGTCCTATTTATAGGATGGGAGCTAGGGCAACACGCCTACTCCATCCCTTCTCTTAATCGTTTGGGCTTTAGGCCCGTTGGACGAGTATTGGACTCATCCTTAATTGTTACATATTTAATCAACTTAGCAACCTATTACAAATGTTGAAATAACCGAGACTTGACTAAAATGTAGAAAAACTTAGGTTCTAACACTGACCCATCTGATTCCCTGCATACTGACCCATCTGATTCTGCATATTCTGATTACCCATGTGAAATCCCGTAGCATATCCTTGCTGATTCCCAAAAACTCCAATCATTTGGCCTCCGTTACCCATGTTGAAACTCGGCTGAGCAATCTGCTTGTTGCGAGTGTTCGATGAAATCCTTTGGTTGTTGTTTGTTGGTGAAGAATAGCGTCCTTGAAATGCCTTTGTCAGAAAAGCAAATGCTTGTGTCAAATTTGGTAGTAGCTTCATCATTGTCAGTGAATTCTGGTTCATGTTGTTGTGGAATGACTTGTTGTTGTTGTGGGTAGACTTGTTGTTGAAAGATAGGTGTTGGTTGTTGAATGTATGGTAGCTGCATGTTGTTATGAGTGGAAGATGATGATGGTTGATGTGGTGTGATCACTGGTAGAGGTGTTGGTGTAGTAGCAATTAATGCGAGAGGATCATGATTCTTTGCCAATCGTTCTTTCCTTACTTCATTAGCCTCAGCTTGGTTTTGTTTCAGAAAATTGTAGAGTTGATCATAATTCACCTGATGAAGATTCTTAGTTTGGTTGACAATTGTGACATAGCGACCCCATTCCTCTGGTAGATTGCTGATGAACTTGATGTTTGTCATAATTTGTCGCGGTTCCAACTTGTTTCTAATCAGCTCATTCATCAAGGTACAAAACCTGGTGTAGTATGATTCAATCTGTTCACCTGCTGTAGACGTGAAGTTCTCCCATTCAGTTAGAAGCTTGTTTTCAACATCTTGTTGTCCAATTTCTGTTCCATGACAAAGTCTTCTAACTCGTTCCCACATAGCATAAGCGGTTTCACAACTGTCGACTGCAGCAAAGATCTCATGAGGTAAACCGAGTTGAATGAGATGCATTGCCATATCATCTGCTTTGATCTGCTTCCAGTCTTCAGGTATGTAATCATCTTCTGTTTGGTCACGATAGAATGGTTGAGTAGGAGGTGTTGTGTCTGGATTTCCCGGATCTAGAACTTGTTTTGGCTTAAATGGACCTTATTCAATGGATTTGATCATAAGTTTGCCATCATCCTTGGTTTTGATGTAACGAAGCATACGGCTTGTCCATGGAAGATAACCACCTTTTTCAAGCATAGGAGGACGGTTTTCGGCACCGGCAGCATGAATATCTTGTTGAGTTGCCATTGATTAAGTGATGATTGATAAAGTTGATCTTGGATCGGTTCAACGAAATAGGAGTTGAGTTTGGTGAGGTTCCTTTGTTGTAGGTAAGTATCCTTTATCGAAACTTTGCTATGAAGAAGCTTCTAGAAAGTTTTAGAAACTTTTGAAAAGTTTTAGAAACTTTTGCAAAGTTTTAGAGAATTTTAGAAAATTTTCAAAGTTCTAGATAAAAAGATCTAGATAAAAAGATCAAGATAAAAAGATCTCGATAAAAGTTCTAGATAAAAAGATCTAGATAAAAATATCTAGATAAAAAGATCTAGATAATTTTCAAACTTTCTAAATTATACAATTTAGAGAGTATACCACGAGTCGAAGTGTTTTCTCACTTATACAAGTAAGGGAAACACCGAGTAATCCACCAAATCTGAAGAAAACCGCTTGAGAAAGATCTAGATAATTTAGGGTCTAAGGTTCTAGATAAAAAGATCTAGATAATTTAGGGTCAAAAAGATCTAGATAATTTTGGCAGATTTTGAATCCGCAAAAAGCACACCCAAATGAAGTTTGTATTCCAAGATTCTTGTACTTCTAGCCTTAAAAACACCAAAACTTGAAGAAAGTTGCAAACTTGATGATTTTTTTGAAACTTTTTAAAGTTATAGATAAATAGTACAAAACCAAGTACGAATTTTTAAAGCTTGAATCTTTCAAAAAGATTGAAACTTTCTTGTTGAGAAAGGTTTATAACACTAGTTTGTAAGCAAAAGAGTGTTAAAAACACAAAAAGAACAAGAAAGGTATGAAATTTTTGAAAAAATTCGTGTGGTAAAAGCTTGAAAACACGAATCAAACCAACTCAAAACACTCCTAAATCATTGTTAGGCTCTTGATACCACTTGTAGGACCTTAAATCTATCAACTTTATCACAAATACAAGCACAATATGTAGTAAAGATGGTGACTTGATGATATATATGTATGTGTTTTAGAGTGAGAAAGTAAGATGAAACTAGAGAGTATATTTCATATAAAACACATACTTACACACACAAGCACACCTTACAAATGAAGGTTTAGGCGCCTTATATACTTCCTTACATAAGGCTTTCTATGGGCTTGGGCTTGGACTTGGACTTGGTTTATGTTTACTTCTTAATAGACTTACATAATATAACACATGACATGCTAGTTTACCAAGTCCAATGCCCAACTAGCTTGGTTTATGTTTACTTCTTAATAGACTTACATAATATAACACATGACATGCTAGTTTACCAAGTCCAATGCCCAACTAGCTTAGACTATTTTCTACAAATATCACACGACACACTATATTACCAATATGAGAACGACCATCACTTTTCTATCAATCTTAAATGCTAACACGATATCATAGGGAGAGAATAATGGGTGATAGTTATTGATATGAAAATCAAACCTTCCCCTATGTGTTTATGTTTCGAAAAGGGATGAGTAATTGAATCATGACATGAATGGTTTGTATCTGTCTAACACAAAAAAGCGCTTGCTCCATTGGTTGACACTCAATTGAGTGGGAGCAGAGACCCGGGTTCGATTCCCATAGGTGTCAAAATTTTTAAATTAATTTCGTGACATCACCAAACTTGCCAGCGTGGACCATTCTTGCCTAGGTGGAGGTGCCAACGTGTACAAAGGTGATGACTGGCCATATGACTCATATTATCCAGTCAGCACTCTAATGGGTACAGCTTTCAAAGCATCAAGTACAACTCAAAACTTGTCTCATATATATGTAAAGATTAGATGCATTTCATCATGTTAGGCAAATCATATGAATTTTTCGTTCTATGCGGGTCAAATTTGTTGTTAGTAGTACTTTGCATCATTTTCACTTCAAAATCACTTTCGAAACTAATTGGAATGCATCTAAATGGATAGAGATGCATCTAGTTCAAGCTGATGCATCGCAAATATGTGGTTATAATTATTTCTCGTCTTTTTCATTTTAAATTTTCTTCTCATTGGATCACTACCCATAATTCTATACAGTAAAAGTGTTTATCAAAATTTTATAGGTCCCTTATTCATTTTTCTTGTGTATTTTGGAAGGGGAATGTAGCCAATTGGCTACAAAAATTGTAGTCAAGCTATCCCCTTATCATAAACTAGCTTCATGACTCGGCCGATTGCCGGGCACGCTTCATAAATTTGTTTTACAAAAAATATTTTAAGGGATAAATACAAAAAAAATTCCTTTATATATTGGTCATTGGTCATATATTATATGTAGTAATAATAGTTATAATACATAAAAATAAATAGTTGAAAGTATCATAACAAAATAAATACATAATGGTTAGACCTACAGGAAATACAATTTATACATTATAACTAACAAAAATTAATTGAAGAAAATGATATAGATACATCAAATAAAGATACGAAACTTGCATGAAAAAACATAAAAATTACGTCATTATTGAAATGTAACAAATGGAAACAAACATACTTTAAAAAAAAAGTGTTAAACGAAAATTAGGAAACCATTAAAAATAAAATGTCTTGAACAAAGACATTGAAGGAGTCAATGTGAGAAATACTTTTCAATAACCTCTTCAAACATTATTTTGTAACGCCGCTTGAAAAGCATGCCTCATTTTGTATGCCTTAAAGATACTTCCGTGTGTTAAATGGCTGGTCGGTGGAGATAATAAACCGGTCTTAAATTCCATGTTAATAGAAATCTTTATTTCACCCAATAAAAATAGAATAATAATGTTAAGCTAGAGGAAATAGATGAAAAGTTATGTAAATATACGTATATTTTTTCTTCTAATTGCACTATCTTGACACCATTTATTTTTTTCTTCTAAACTGACTGGTCTGCCGAGCCAACAAATGGTTATCAACATCACTTGAATACCTGAGGATCATTTTCAACATATAGTTAGTTTTATAATGCTTTTTACTATTTATTAAGATGTATGTATTCAAACAAACCATGATTAATTCTGTATCTTGAGTTCTTTAATGGAAAATGATCAAGTTTTGACATATTTGTTTAATAAACAGTTGTTTATAAAAGGCTTAGTTTAGTCAAGTGAGGCAAATCATCAAAGAACCACTAAAAGAAGACTTAGCCAAATCAAGCCATCTTCCGATCCCCGTTACAAATTCAACAAACTCAACTTCATTACTTCCAGATATATCAACTCAGACTTAATATGATTACTCGTTATTAGTTCACAAAAACTATTATGTTTGTTCACAAAAGAAAACAGATGCACATACCCCTTCGCATAATCAGAATACCATTACTACACATAGAGCCAGGATGCTTCATTTGTCAAATGTTCCAAAAGACTCAACAACGCCCGAATTCCTTACTTCCAAGCATTTCACAGAAACAAATTCTTTTTGTGTTTACTCTTTTCAAATTTTCATCATACAAATTCTTTGATACCTACAAAATTTGATATATGCTAATTCAATTAAGTGATTAACATACCTTGACTTGCTAAACTCTTGGTTCTTGACAAATTCACTACAACATATTATCTTCATTCGTCCTGGATCTGCGGGTCAAATTTGTTGTTAGTAGTACTTTGCATCAATTTCACTTTAAAATCACTTTCGAAACTAATTGGAATGCATCTAAATGGATAGAGATGCATCTAGTTGAAGCTGATGCATCGCAAATATGTGGTTATAATTATTTCTCGTCTTTTTCATTTTAAATTTTCTTCTCATTGGATCCCTACCCATAATTCTATATAGTAAAAGTGTTTATCAAAATTTTATAGGTCCCTTATTCATTTTTCTTGTGTATTTTGGAAGGGGAATGTAGCCAATTGGCTACAAAAATTGTAGTCAAGCTATCCCCTTATCATAAACTAGCTTCATGACCCGGCCGATGGCCGGGTACGCTTCATCAAATTGGTTTACAAAAAATATTTTAAGGGATAAATACAAAAAAATTCCTTTATATATTGGTCATTTTGGTCATATATTATATGTAGTAATAATAGTTATAACACATAAAAATAAATAGTTGGAAGTATCATAACAAAATAAATACATAATGGTTAGACCTACAGGAAATACAATTTATACATTATAACTAACAAAAATTAATTGAAGAAAATGATATAGATACATCAAATAAAGATACGAAACTTGCATGAAAAAACATAAAAATTACGTCATTATTGAAATGTAACAAATGGAAACAAACATACTTTAAAAAAAAGTGTTAAACGAAAATTAGGAAACCATTAAAAATAAAATGTCTTGAACAAAGACATTGAAGGAGTCAATGTGAGAAATACTTTTCAATAACCTCTTCAAACATTATTTTGTAATGCCGCTTGAAAAGCATGCCTCATTTTGTATGCCTTAAAGATACTTTCGTGTGTTAAATGGCTGGTCGGTGGAGATAATAAACCAGTCTTAAATTCCGTGTTAATAGAAATCTTTATTTCACCCAATAAAAATAGAATAATAGTGTTAAGCTAGAGGAGATAGATGAAAAGTTATGTAAATATACGTATATTTTTTCTTCTAATTGCACTATCTTGACACCATTTATTTTTTTCTTCTAAACTGACTGGTCTGCCAAGCCAACAAATGGTTATCAACATCACTTGAATACCTGAGGATCATTTTCAACATATAGTTAGTTTTATAATGCTTTTTACTATTTATTAAGATGTATGTATTCAAACAAACCATGATTAATTCTGTATCTTGAGTTCTTTAATGGAAAATGATCAAGTTTTGACATATTTGTTTAATAAACAGTTGTTTATAAAAGGCTTAGTTTAGTCAAGTGAGGCAAATCATCAAAGAACCACTAAAAGAAGACTTAGCCAAATCAAGCCATCTTCCAATCCCCGTTACAAATTCATCAAACTCAACTTCATTACTTCCAGATATATCAACTCAGACTTAATATGATTACTCGTTATTAGTTCACAAAAACTATTATGTTTGTTCACAATAGAAAACAGATGCACATACCCCTTCGCATAATCAGAATACCATTACTGCACATAGAGCCAGGATGCTTCATTTGTCAAATGTTCCAAAAGACTCAACAACGCCCGAATTCCTTACTTCCAAGCATTTCACAGAAACAAATTCTTTTTGTGTTTACTCTTTTCAAATTTTCATCATACAAATTCTTTGATACCTACAAAATTTGATATATGCTAATTCAATTAAGTGATCAACATAGCTTGACTTGCTAAACTCTTGGTTCTTGACAAATTCACTGCAACATATTATCTTCATTCGTCCTGGATTATGAAAGAAATGAGGTTAGTAAGCCGGTTTCAGTGAAGATATGGCGTACAAAATACGTCCTTTCCACCCTTGCAATATATCATCTTTAAAATCATCACATTTAACATTAACATCATGTAACCCTTCCTTTCCGTTACCTAACTGAATAAAACCAATAAGAAATATTAACATGCATATCCAAACACTCATTAAAGCTATAAAAATGCA
Organism: Artemisia annua; assembly: GCA_014162995.1. Taxonomy (NCBI): domain Eukaryota; kingdom Viridiplantae; phylum Streptophyta; class Magnoliopsida; order Asterales; family Asteraceae; genus Artemisia; species Artemisia annua. Next base: position 127,809 of record LBNU01026677.1, on the reverse strand, counting down.
GTCGACGCAATCAAATTATTTGATCCACCAAAATTTAGTATTGCATTATGTGGCTTAACTTAATTTGATTCATACGAATTCTCGTGTGTTGGGTCTGTAGAACATAGTTATGCAGATGAAGTTCAATGTAATAGCTTCAAGTTAAAACTTCACATTTAAAAAAAATATTAATAATAATAAAAAATAAAAATAAAAAAAAAAGTGCACAAACCTGGATCTAATCTCCAAATATTATTTCTGCAAGTGCATAACTGCGAGCTTCTCCCGGGTAACCAATTGATATAATGCTGGCAATTTGTGGGTCCCCTTCAGAAAGCGATACATATAAATGAGTTTAATGGTATACATAAGGCCATATAGTTCTAAATTTAATAATCAAGTCGAACCTTTGTTTGTCATAAACACTGAAACATTGAATTCTTCAGCATTCTTTATCAATCGGGAGAGCATCTGTAAGTATTATATACACAAATGATGTCATTTATGAACATAAAAGCAAAATCAACAGCTAAACATGGTGCTCTGCAAGTTTTCCTCTTCCAGTGAAGTCAACTTGATATAGAACATTCGGAGTCCGAATCAGTAGACCAAAAAGAAGTATTGGTTTTACTTGTTTGGTCAAGCACCAAAGACGGACACACCAACTTGCATAGTAAGAACATCCAAACCTTAATCTTGTAACCCTTCTTTTTAGTTAATGCTACTATCATATCCACTGCTTATTTAGTCAAGCGCCTCTTTACAATAGCCTCAATAGCTTTTGTCAAACAAAACGAAATAAATATTTTAATTTTTTTTAAGGGGAAAACATCTTAACAACATTCAAGATAGATGCAACCAAGGTTGGTTTGGCAATTAAATTATTCTCTCCTGCTAATTAAACCAAATGATCATAGTTCAAGAAATTCAACTCAGTTAATAATGATCAAACCCTGTTTTATTCACTAAATAAACATGACATAGTTCAGTTACTATTCATGTCGATACTAACACTCTGATGCTACATTATGGATTTTACAATACAAATAACTCAGTTTAAGAGTGCCGGAAAAAATAACTAATTGCATAAGTGAAATTTTAATAAAGTACTAATTGATAAGGCTTTCAATAATACCTCATTGGTGTAGTTCTATCTTTAATGCTTCGTCCCATAAATAGATTAAAGGCACGAAATGTACTAACTGCAGGTGTATGTAAATAGCAGAGTAGTTAGTAAGTGAACCAAAGTATAACTATAAAAAAGCCAATATAAACTATTTACCTGCACAAAAGATGGGGATGAAAATGGGAATGAACTTTCATTAATAGATTGAACATTAGAAAGTACATGTAAATTGCTTTCATGGCCATCTTGAAGAACACCGGTTTGATTGCTTTACCCCGTCATTAGAGACGCATACACACATACTCGACCATGATAGCTACAAAGAAACATTAAAGTTCATATAAATTTTCATTATTTAATCAAAGAAACATCAAAAGTACCTGTATAAATGCAACTTTCCTTTTCGCTATTCTAAGAAATACATGTATCACTTCTGATTTAGGCAAGATTTCAATCTAAAATTCCATATTTTCTTGTCAAACATAATTTACCGAATATTGGGGTTTTTTTTTTTGGTCCACAAAAACATTGTCAACTGAATTATATTTGAGATATATACTAACAGACTCGTTAAACTACTTATTATGTAAATAAAAATAGCTAAATCAGCATATGCGGAAAGTTTTATAAAACTTATCTTTCATGAGATATACCAATAAGACCTCTCCCATAAACAACTCGTAACATATTTACAGTAGGCACGACGTTCATCACCCATAATTTGTTTGTATGAACTGCAGCAGCAAAACTTGTGTAATTTAGAGGTGGTCCAATTTGTAATCTTAATTATACATAAAACATTCACTAAATTAAACTTGGACAAAAAGAGTTGTTTTGAGCAGAATCTGTTTTAATCCAATGGCCATTACCCATACGTCCACTTCATCACCTCTAATGTTGGATGTTAACATGGAACAACATATATGTTAACATGGAACAACATATATTTCACTATGGCCAATGATAACATTTTAGATTAAGACTAACATCAATTATTCAACTACAAATTTGAATTCCTTTGAAATGAGGCCAACATCAAGCTGTGAAAGACAAAGCTAACAATTTAAGGGGGTGTTTGGTATAACATGTTTTCAGCTTATATGTTTATAAAGAATCACCAAAAATTAGCATGCCAACATGTATGAACTAAAAAAAATAGTAGCAAGGCTGTAACCACATAATGTGAGCGTGGGAATGAGTTTTATTGGACAGTAAGCAAATGTACTTTACTCCATTGTTTGAAAACAAAAAAAAATATAGATATGTTGGTGGCTCGACAATTCAATCCAAACAACTACTTATCAGCATATGACTTGTTCTGCAAACTTGAGTATTTATTTATACTTTAAATAAGAGTACCTGGACATAAGGATCCTCATACAATTATCCATTATCTTTAAGGCATAAGGTATGAAATCTTTCTGCAATAGCTCCAAATGGCTGCAAATTTTATAATGCAAGGTTAACTTAAGACTCGTGATACTAAAAACCAAAGAGGGAGAAAGTAGTACCTTGACACCATTTACATACTCTCCAACATGTGCAAGAGCTAATGCATCGTCTTCACTAAGGCCTTCAAATTCAGAAACACATGAGGTCCTTCTATAGCCATTGGGCTTAGAACATATCCAAGGATATCAGCTTCAGGAGCGTGAGCTGCTGGTGCGTCTGATTAGACCTCTTGTTCTTGAGTTGCTGCAATTGTTTGCTCTATTGTGCTGAAATTTATTAGTCAAGAAAGTTACTCGGGATTGTATTCAGTGGTGGTTTGTTTCATCATGTTTGAGAGGATTTGTCAATCAAGTCAAATGTCAAGACACACTTTCAACAAAATTAATAAGTAAAAGGTAAGAAGTGCAATGAAACGTCACCTGATCATGGATAATCCTAGCAAAAGTTTTGATTCCAGTAACATGAAACTCTAACGACTTGGCACGAAGCAATTTCTTCTTCTCACTTTACGCCTGTTCAGGTTTGATATTACTACTATTCTTGTCACAGTTTTGAAACTATTAAGAGCCTCACATGAAGAAGATGGACGCTGCAACTATGATCATAGGAAACTATGGTGCTCCACTTCAGGTTTTTGCTTATGCACATCATCAATAGGCAAACCTGGTAACTTGCATTGTAACTTTCTTCAAGTAACTTGTTACCTTGATAAGAAAAGAGAAGCAACATTAAATATAAGAAAACTAAATATGTTAATGATTATGAATGTGAGATCTATACCTCTAAGAAATAAGCACAAGTTTTTTCTTTTCCGTAATGCCTACTTATGTTTCTAACATAGAATTAACCTGAAATGGTTGCACATTATCACAACATATTAGTAATCTATATAAAATCAACTTTTTAGCATGTTCATATTTGTTTTTCGAGCGTATACCTCATCATGGACCTTGCATTCAAACACATCCGTGCAGTCACCATCTTGTTGCTATGGTTTGGTGTAGCATTTTCAAAATTAGCACAGCTACCTCGTCCGAAAAAAATAAAAAATAACCAATATTGACCCGNAGAACACAACACCAACAAGAACATCGAAGCGGAAGAATCATGGTCGGATTTTAGTGAACTCAAGATCCGACCTAGAAAAGTCAAAGTCAAAGTCAAAATATCCAGAAAAGTACAATATCGCCGATTTCAAAATCTCGCGATACCAAAATATCGTCCAAATATCGCTAAAATATCGCGATATTATCGGATCCGATATATTGGAGCGATATTTTGATCCGATATATTTTTGAGGTCCGATACACGAGATATCGACGAGATATCGCCGATATATCGCCGAGATTAACTACCCAGTGAAAGACAAAGCTAACAATTTAAGGGGGTGTTTGGTATAACATGTTTTCAGCTTATATGCTTATAAAGAATCACCAAAAATTAGCATGCCAACATGTATGAACTAAAAAAAATAGTAGCAAGGCTGTAACCACATAATGTGAGCGTGGGAATAAGTTTTATTGGACAGTAAGCAAATGTACTTTACTCCATTGTTTGAAACCAAAAAAAAAATATAGATATGTTGGTGGCTCGACAATTCAATCCAAACAACTACTTATCAGCATATGACTTGTTCTGCAAACTTGAGTATTTATTAGACTTTAAATAAGAGTACCTGGACATAAGGATCCTCATACAATTATCCGTTATCTTTAAGGCATAAGGTATGAAATCTTTCTTCAATAGCTCCAAATGGCCGCAAATTTTATAATGCAAGGTTAACTTAAGACTCGTGATACTCAAAACCAAAGAGGGAGAAAGTAGTACCTTGACACCATTTACATACTCTCGAACATGTGCAAGAGCTAATGCATCGTCTTCACTAAGGCCTTCAAATTCAGAAAAACATGAGGTCCTTCTATAGCCATTGGGCTTAGAACATATCCAAGGATATCAGCTTCAGGAGCGTGAGCTGCTGGTGCGTCTGATTAGACCTCTTGTTCTTGAGTTGCTGCAATTGTTTGCTCTATTGTGCTGAAATTTATTAGTCAAGAAAGTTACTCGGGATTGTATTCAGTGGTGGTTTGTTTCATTATGTTTGAGAGGATTTGTTAATCAAGTCAAATGTCAAGACACACTTTCAACAAAATTAATAAGTAAAAGGTAAGAAGTGCAATGAAACGTCACCTGATCATGGATAATCCTAGCAAAAGTTTTGATTCCAGTAACATGAAACTCTAACGACTTGGCACGAAGCAATTTCATCTTCTCACTTTACGCCTGTTCAGGTTTGATATTACTACTATTCTTGTCACAGTTTTGAAACTATTAAGAGCCTCACATGAAGAAGATGGACGCTGCAACTATGATCATAGGAAACTATGGTGCTCAACTTCAGGTTTTTGCTTATGCACATCATCAATAGGCAAACCTGGTAACTTGCATTGTAACTTTCTTCAAGTAACTTGTTACCTTGATAAGAAAAGAGAAGCAACATTAAATATAAGAAAACTAAATATGTTAATGATTATGAATGTGAGATCTATACCTCTAAGAAATAAGCACAAGTTTTTTCTTTTCCGTAATGCCTAATTATGTTTCTAACATAAAATTAACCTGAAATGGTTGCACATTATCACAACATATTAGTAATCTATATAAAATCAACTTTTTAGCATGTTCATATTTGTTTTTCGAGCGTATACCTCATCATGGACCTTGCATTCAAACACATCCGTGCAGTCACCATCTTGTTGCTATGGTTTGGTGTAGCATTTTCAAAATTAGCACAGCTACCTCGTCCGAAAAAAATAAAAAATAACCAATATTGACCCGCACATATAGCAATGGGTCGTAAATCTATGACTATAATGAAGTATTTATTGACCACAAAGATTAGTTAACGAAATAAAAAAAACAAAATTCCCACCAAACATCATATATTTGTGAATAAAATCCCAAGCTATATATACGTATTTTTTTACAAAGTTAACTTCATAGACATTTTATCAAACACTTGGAGTGCATAGAATCTCGTCATGAAATTGATTATAAATATAAATTACAATTTCACCACAAATTAAACTTAAACTCAAATTAATCAACAAACAGTCCATGAAATATAATATTGTAACATTCAATAGCATACCTGTGTCATTGTGTATATAATCGTGACACGTAACCGTGAAACAGGCAAACAAAATCCGAACTTGTCCTTTAACTTTTCGCAATATAAAACCCCAGGATCGCCTGTGATTTGTACTTCTATAGGGTTGGTTGATTTGAATATCATGAGTTGTGATTGAGGTCGGTTGATTTTGAAATATACCAAATTATACGCTCCTCTTATTGACTGTGTAAATTTATGCTCCCTAATTTAAGCTAAATTGAAAATTCGGCCAATCAAACTTTCCTTGCTTATCTCATAAATATTTGACTGCTTTTATTTTACGCATGTAGTTATTTTTTTCAAAGCTTTAAACAAAAAACCTCAAGTGGTCTAGTTGTTGACATTGTTATTTGTTGAATGCAAGGTCACGGGTTGATATGACCAGTTTTGTATTTAGAATATAAGTTATTTCGTGATATTGAAAATGTAAAAAGAGATGAACAAAGCGTGCAATGGGGTTTCTATTTTGAGATGGGTAGATGGGCGGAAGGTGTTGATAGTGGTTGTCATACTGTGAGACAAAAAAGAATTATTATCTTTTAATTGTAGTATGTGTTGTTCATTATATAAGTTGTTTATCAATAAAAATAATTGCTCATAAAAAAAGAGTGTCCATCAGTAAAGTAGTCGTTCATCATAAAAATTGTTCGTCAATAAAAGAGTTGTTCAGCATATGCGTTCATCATAAAAATAGTTGTTCATCAATAAAAAAAATTAGATCAACAGAAAAAGTTGTTAATCAATAAAAAAGAGTTTTCATCATAGACATTGTTAAAGAATTGTTTTACGTATGCGTTGTTCATCAGTAAAATAAGTTGTTCATCATATGTGTTGTTCATTGATAAAAAAAGTTGTTAATCAATACAAAAAATGTTGCTCCCTAGTAAAAAGAACGTTTCTTCAACTAAAAGAGTTGTTCATCAATAAAAACGTTGTTCATCTATAAAAAGAGTTGTTCATCAATATAAAGAGTTGATTATCAATAAAAAAACATTGTAAATTAAAAATTTTATTCATCATATATGTTGTTCATCAATTAACAAAGTTGTTTATCAAATATAAATTGTGTTCATCATCAATATGAAAACATCAAATAAAAATTAAATTTTAATAATCTTTTAGGAGAAAAAGTATATAAAATTTTTAATTTGAGAAAAGAATTGGTATATTAAATGCAGGAAAAGTATGATAAAAGAAAAAAAGAAAAGAAAAAGAAATAGAAAAATAAGTGAAAACAAATAAAAGAAGGGGCTAGAAAGAAAAAAAGTAAGGGACACTTGTCACCCTCCCATTACCTTTTAGACTTTATATACCTTTTTTCTCCACTTTTGATAGGATTCCAACCCCAACCGTTGTTTATAGTGGCCACTTGTTGGACTGATATTGGTTTGTTGGGCCTAAAGAACTCGTTGGGCTTGAGATATGTCGTCTGCTAACCGATATTTGGCCAGCAAACGCTGCCCGGCTTGGACCAACTGGATCAGTTGGGCTTGGCCCATTCCATTCAGTGTATTGCCATAATTCGTTGGACCCCACTATTATGTTTATTATTTGACGATAGACATAATGAATTGTGTATAGAAACCATATTGCTATGTGTTTCATTAGTTGCATGAATAAAAGGACACCCCGCACCCTATTTTATAAACCAGTTCGACAAACACACATTTGTTGAGGTTGGTCCACGAGAGTCGTGAGGTTGATTATCACAGTTTTGTGAAGCCAAGCTCTCGGCTAACAAAACTTGAGGAGCCGGAGGTGTTGTAATGGAATATGGTGGGTTTTTTTTGTGTTTGAAATGAAGGTCCTCAGTCGCAACCATTGACCTAATAGTGTCAAGGTTAGGAAAGTGGTCACGGTGTGTAATAATGTCGGTTAAATGAGCAAACTGGTCACTCAAACGATTGATGGCGTAAACGCCGAAGTCGTCATCATGCATAGGAGTGCATAGGAGAGCCAACGTCAGAAAGCAAAGTTGCAATTGATTCTATTGTAGCAAAATAAGAGTCCACTCTCATGTCACATATGTCTAAAAATCGAAGTTCACCCTGTAATGCTAGAGTTTTGGTTCTTTTGTTGTCTAGGAAAACTTTTCAAGGAAAGACCATGCGTCTAAGGCGGTTTTAGGGTTTTCTTTAACAAGGAGACCAACAAGAACATCATTACACGTTAAAGATATTTTGACCACGACCTCGAGAGTGAGAACCATGTCCTCTTCCTCTGCTTGAGTCATTATTCTTGTTGGAATTTTCAGTCCTAGCATAAAGCAATTTCTCTTAAGTGTCGTTTGCTTTATCTTCTTCTTTCACTCATTCTACATATGCTTTCAATCTTCCAACCACATCCTCAAACCCCGTGGTTTTAAGGTCTAAAACTTGTTCTAGGGCTGCTACGATATGGGCAAACTGTCTAGGAAGACTTGTGAGAAACTTCTTTACCAGCTTGTGTTTCGATATGACTTCTCCAAGCGTGGCTGATTTAGAAGCAATACCTAATAGTTTTGCGGCATATGCGTCTATGGTAATGTTATCTGACATCTTTAGATTCTTGAACTTTGTAATTAGGGTTTGAAGTCTAGCTTTTTTACGTGGTCAGCCCTTAGGGTACGTGTTTTTATTGCTTCCCGCATTTCCTTCATGGTTTTCAGACTACCGATTTGAAGAACTAGGTCTTCAGGTATTGATTGAAACAATAAACCTTTAACAATTCTCTTTTTCTTGGCATCATCCAAGCCCGGGTTGATCCATCCCAGACTCCATGAATTCTAAGAAGCACTTACATATGCATCCTCTATATGGTGTAATTGGTTGATGTTAACAATGGACATTGAAACGTTAAATTAGATTCTATCCCCACCGGCGGTTATGAGGAACCTCCTGTCATCTTATTTCTTTTTCTGGATCGTGAATAAGTTTGTAACGAGGAAAAATCCAGCCCTTTATCACATTGCTAGATTATTTATGCTCAGTTTGTAATGAACACGCGTAGGATAATCAATGGTTTCCCGGTTTCACCCTACTAAAGATTCAACAAATAGCAAGACTATCAACAGCCTAATGGATTGTTTCCAACTTGCTAATTATAACTAAACAAAGTTACAATCAACATATTTAACCTAATCAAAGAGCACACGACTAAACCAATAGATCGCAGGTTTTGGACGGTAGCTGTTTTGGTATCTTGTAAACCATTAAACGCAGTTACAATTCACCAAGAGCACTTCAAAGCTCTGATACCAATTATGGTTATCAGAGAGTACGTAAAACAGGATATCATATCAAGAACACAACACACAGAAAAGACAAGAACAATTGCCAGTACACGCAAACTATTTTATTGAAGAAATCTTAACTCAACAACTTTCAATTGATACATTGAGAATCCTTACCCTTCACGGTATATCTAAACTAACATAGACACGTTAGACTATAACTAGGATTACATTAAACCTAACCTAAATAGATAAATACTATTTGCTTATGTTTACATGTCTTTATATTATTCATCAAATGAAAGTACTTGTCTATTTACAATTATTTGTTTTCATTTTTATACCAAAATATGAGATTGTATCGATTTGAATATATTTTTAAGCCTTTGTACACGTTGGAAACTTTATTACCAACAGGTGAACACAATACCAAAAAAATGTTGAGTAGCAATGACTCGATGAGTAATGACCTAGTAACAAAACTTGCTAAGAGATTGTTCAACTTCGTCATTTTGTTTTGGAAAGACTTGTTGATGATTGCGTTTGAAAAACGAAGTTAATCATAAAATAACATATTGTACGACAAACTATTTGAAAAAGAAAAATGATTATATGGGTTTCTTATAGAGAAAATATAGTTATGTAAGTCGTGTTGTGACATGTTATCTGCATAGCCACTTTGCACTACATAATCAGTTTTGCAAACAGAATCACAAAACTCGGGGATAGCAATTGCAATATATCATTGAAAGAAGCCTTTTAGATTTAACTTGAAACTTGAGATGAAAAAGACTTGCTTGGCCAGAGCGAATGTGCAGTCCCACCCTCACATAGAAGTAATAGAGCATGTTACACAAGAGGCCTCATCCCTCCATTAAAAACCTATCATCCTCTTTTTGACATTGTGATAAGGATTTAAAACATACCTTTTTAAAGGGTCATTTAGTCCCAAAACTCATATGTACTTGATCAAATATTTCCTTAAATCGGTTCTTTTCACATTTTAGGTACTTGGGACGCATAAGATGAAAACCGGCAAGTTTTGGGCTAATTTGGACAAGAAAGTGAAGAAAACGACCAAGTCACAAAAAAGTCTTAAAAGGGCTCCGGACGGCGTCACACTTAACAAGTGACGCCGTCACTTGCATTTGGACGTGATGTTTTGAAGAGATTTTACATGTGACGGCTCAGAGTATTTGAGATAGTTTCGAAGCTGACGGCATCACCACCAACAAATAGTTCATGACGGCATCACTCATTAACAAGCGACGGCGTCACAATGACGATTCACCTATAGACAAAACCCTAATGACGGCGGGCTGACGGCGTTACAACCCACAACATGATGCCGTCACAACTATAATCCTATATATATTTTCACATGTTTTCCTTTATTGATGTAACACTTTGGAGAGGCAAAACCCTAGACGAATTTGACAACTATTGTAAGGCTTTTTCAGCCACTTTGCTCATGTTTTATTGAAGTTAGGTAATCCCTCTTTAATCATTCAATATGTCTATGTGTTGTCTGATTATATGCTTTTCTTTTAACATGCTAGGCTAAATTAATTAGTGTTTGCTTAGATCTAATGAAACCTAGTCGTTAATTATTGATTTTCGTCTCTTGTTTAATTGGTTGTCTTGCGTTAGGAGTAGGAAAACTGGCTATAATATTATATGTGTTAGCTTGTAAATCCGACTAAATGCTTTCATACCCTAGAGTGCACTTGTGGTTTATGTTGGTTGTATTTATTGTGTGACTTGCGGCTTGTAGATAGTAGGAGATCCTAAGGAGATGACTTAATTGTCACTTGTAGATCTAGGGTTTTCTAAAGGAGACTTATACACTCATAGAGTTATGGGACATTGGCACCACCCTACGACAATATAGAATACAACGCACCAATTAAACAAGGAAGAGACATTCGACTAATGAATAAGATATAACTAGGGAGTAAAGAATTCTAAGTAAACACCTCTACCTATCATAAGAGTTACCACTTTTACTTTTCCGCATATTTAGTTTGATTTAGTTTTAATTGGTTTAAATAGTAGTTTTAAACATGCACACTTCAAAGCCCGAGACTTTTACTTGCTTTATAAAAAAACAAATAAATACAAAAAGAATCCTACCGCACCTTTAGGCCTAAATCGTCACACTTCGGCCTTCACGACACTATTCTCCTAGAGTACGATCAATCCCCTTTGTCTTGCCTATACTACACTACAACGGTTAAGTACACTACCTAGGAGGATTGTCAAATTCTTGAGGTTCACAATATCCGCATCACACTGCACACATTCAATGACTACATTTCTGTTCTCTTAACTATATCCAATGTAGAAATAGCAAACCAAAAGGCGTCATATTTAAATGTGCAATGCCACTCCTTCGTAAAATCTTTCAAGACTGGCGTGACTACATTTCCCATACACATTTTCTCCCTCAAATCCCATATTGCATCTCCATCATCACAATATAAGATAAGAGCTTGAAAAATAAGATAGGCATCACCAAGAACAGTTTGAAAAAACAAAGGGCAACTAGTAAAATTGTCTTATCCCAAATACCCCTTTACATTCATTCTTAGCCCGCATTCTCCAAACATACCAACTTCCAATTAAACATCTACTACCAAACACTTTATACCGAGCCATACTCTTTAATTCCCAACATATGATATTACTACCGGAACTAGCTTCATACTTTCCCACCTTTAACCCATTTTTTTAGCCACATGTAGTATTGAAGGTGATTTCTTGACTCTTAGACTTCTTAACATTTCTCCCACATTTCCAACATATGACTAGGACACCTCCTTTACCCTATTTTAGACATCCCAAATGATCCTCCCTACCCTTTTATATCAGCCAACCAAAAATTTCACCAAAGGAGAAGAAAAAACGGTTAGGGTTTGAGGATTCTAAGAATTTGGTTAGTTTTTATCCTTTAATTGATTACTTTTAAGTTTTAATCTCCTAAATTAATTATGTAACTTGCATGGATGGAGGTTTGTAAATTATGATTAATAATCTGAGATTGTAAAGTATATTGATATTTAGAACAATTATATTAGGCGTTTGTATTATTATTTGCAAGATTAAATTAGTTAGGGTATGTAGAATCTCAATTATGATTCTGGCAGATTCATAACCTCAACAAGATTAGGGTAGGACTCGAGTTATATAGAAAATTTTTAAATGTTTCTTGTGTCTAAAATTAAGTTCAAAGAGTCTACTTTCTGAATATGTAAAGGTTGTTAGAGGTTGGGAAGGAAGTCGAATGGTATTGCAAGATTGGTTGTCGAGTCTAAATTTTTGGGTCTGATTTCAATCGGTTTCTATAACTATAATGATTTAGAACCCCCAAATTTTAGCAGGAGTATATTCAGCATGTCTGTTAGTTACTGTAGCTTTGTGGATTTTTCTGGAAGGTCTAAATATGTTTAATAAATGCAAACATTCTGGGTGTTCAATCAGGTCGCTTTCTGGACCGTTTGTTTTGACGAAATTTTATACAATACTTACACTAGGATATAAAATCTACAAAAATTATGGGAAGTATTTAACGCATATAAGTGCCACAGGTAAAATTTAGGGAATCTCGGGAGCTTGTTTGGTATATTCTAAAAATGAAAGAAAGTGAACCAGAATTTAACAAAAACTGGGTTAAACTATTTTGACATGGGCTTATAACTAGACACCAATACCAATTGAATTTGCGCATGTAATCTTGCGTTTCAAGCAGCATGATATAGGGGGAGGTTTAGTTAAATGTTCCCAATCCATCTCGTGTGAGTTGAATTGTGGTGAGGTTATAAGCCTTGATCACTTGTAACTTATGTTGTTTTCATTTGTTTTAGATTGCTAGTTCGTGATTGTGCATCATAGCTGTTTAGCTGCGGAACAAGGTGATTTTTTCGTGCTGTGAAATTTATGCAAAATGATACTCAAAATTATGTTTTCTCGGGGGGAAATGATACTCAAAATTATGTTTTAAATGTGTTCGTGCTGTGAAATTTATGCACCCCCAATTTTGAGATAGTAGCAGAATTCAAACTGGGTGTTACTTGCTGGTATAACAATTATAACAATATAAAATGAAATCAAATTGAGTCGTTTTAAAAGGATTATCATTCGATTTATTGAAATATCAGAGTTTACAAAAATGAGGTCCCAGTAGTTTCACGATTACATACTACATCAATATAAATTTTTTGATGTTTTTAGAATGATAATACATAATATAGCCTTCTCTATTATCCGTGCTTCTCCATGCCAGCCTCGTACATTATGGACCTAAGATAAACATGCTAAAAGTGTCAACACAAAGGTTGGTAAGTTCGTAGGTTTATTGAAAATAATTGTGAAAACTTTTATAAGTGAATTATTGTAACAAGTATATGTAAACATTAAATATAATCACAATACCTTAGTGTTTGATTCTCCAATATATTCGGATGTATTGCTTTGACTAGTATATTCGATCATTTGATTGATTTCACTAGTACCGTCAGTAGTACTTGATTTTATTCAAGTCCATTAGATTGATATTATCCAAGTCCGTTAGATTGTTATTATCCAAGTCCGTTAGATTGATATTTGATTCATAATTTGTTTTCATACCTAGTGTTCTCCAATATAGTGCATTTGGTTGCCGTAACCCGGTCAACACAAACAGGATAGACCTGTTCACAATATTCGCGCTTACTCAACTTGTGATTAATGGTTCATGATATAGGGACTTAAGTTTGGCAATCGTGTTACCTAGTGCTAATATTCAATTCAGATAAACATACAGTTTGTGAATAATTGTGATCATTTATAAAAGTTGAAGCAAAATATGTAAGTAATAAGCATGTATCTCCACCAAAGAGTTTATAAAGTAATTAAACGAGTAAAAGAGGGGCTACGAACTCACCGAATGATAAGAGATATATTACAATGATACAACGTGTATCAAGGAAATGCTAGCTTTAATGACGACCTAAAATATAATAGTCGCGTCTTAGGTTTATATATATATAATGAGAACGTACGAAATAAGTTATATATAAGTATATATTTGACATTGTACACATCTTTGTAAGTTTACAAAAATGTAAAAGTTTAGTTTATTTATTAAGTATTACAAGTATTAACAAGCCCTTATTTTCAAATTACCTTAGGTTCGGTTTTTAGATAAACGTGATCAAATGGTTTTCTAATGATACTTAATGGTCGTGGTTCGGTTTTTAGATATGTAGTTATCACGTCTTTGTGTCTACGTTATTTCAATCCCATATTTTGACTTGGTTTTTTGGTCCATGACAAAGTATCTAATGTGTTTAACAAATTATTGGTGTCTTATGGTCTCAAGTATCTCATAACATAAGTCAAATCACAATTACAAAATTTTAATTCATTATGGAAATTTTGGCAGCTCACTACATAAGTCAAATCTCATAACGAAGATCCAAATTTTCAAATTAACAAATTCCCAACGATCGAGCAAATTCCAAATGAACGAACAAAATTCAAACGACCTGATTATAACAAAGTCTTTAAACACCAAATCGTTCTTCAAATTTGAAATACCAAATTCAAATTCTAATGACCCGCTTATTTGATAAGTATTACGGTCCAAACTTCAAACTCATTATTCAAGTATAAAATAAATTCAAGTTAATGAATAACCTTGACGAACATGCTCTTATAATTCGAACTAGTTATAAGTCCCGTGCACGCACGGAGTTTACACATAAATCAAATTTATTTTAAAATTTTGGTTTAGTATATGAACATATAAGAATTTACCCGTGAAAATTGTGATATAAGTACAACTAATAAATAAGTATGAGTTTATCATTATGTATTAATATCTATTAATATTTTGTATAAAATTTTATTGGATGAAAGATTTAACTTTGTTTAGCCAACATAGAAGTTGAGGTTAAGGTTGATGTTGTTGTTTTTGTTTAACTTTAACTATTGATATTATGTTGTACGAAATGTGCAAGTTTAGTAGCACCTAATGAGCGTTGATGAAGTTAAAATGTACTCCGTAAAGTTTTTTTAAAATATTTTTCCGGATATCCGTATATAAACTTTAAATAATAATTAAATTAGTCGTTGTTATAAGTACTATCGTGTATATTAAATATCATGTTGTACAAAATGTGTGAGTTTAGTAGCACGAGCGCTTTCGTTATTATAAGTTAAAATATATCCGTATATAAACTTTTATTTAGCTGACATATATATGTTGAGGTTGAAGTTGTTGTTTAACTTTTAACAATTGGTATCATGTTGTACAAAATGTGCGAGTTTAGTAGCCCATAATGAGCTGATGAAGTTAAAATACACTCCGTAAAGTTTTTCAAAAATGTTTTTAGGATATCCGTATATAAATTTTAAATAATAATTACATGAGTCGTTGTTATAAGTACATTCGCGTATATTTATTTTCAAATCACAGTAACTCGTGATTAAAATTTGATATTTATATTACTGTTAATAATAATCTAGCCGTATTTAATATTCAAATACGTGTACGCATAGATTAAACTTTTAAATAGAATAACATGAGTCATTATTTAACGTACATAGAAAAAGAATATTTTAATAGATGAAAGTGTAAAACTAATATTTATGTTAAAAGTATTAAACTTATATTAAAACTAATTCGTATATTTATAAAATTTTGTAAGTTTAATAGATGAAAGTCTCAAGCTAATACTAACTAGTTATAATACCCGTGCACGCATGGGGTTTTTCCAGAAAAATTTAATTATATAGTATTATCGTTTAAAAACAGAAAATCTTATGTATATTTTAAAAAGTTAGAGTATCAACATGTGCCAAAGTAAGAAAAATAGTTAGCAGAAATTTTAAATATAACTGTGTCATCGAACTTGTATTTGATTCTTGGCGTGTCTCCTTATAATATTATGGGATAATTACTAAAATGGCCAAGTTGCCCAATCGTTGGGCATTTTTGACCTTAGAAAAAAAATCCGCTTTTGACCAGTTGCCCAACGCAACTTTTAAGGGGGGACACGTGTCGATTATTTGGGGCGAAATATGGCGATTTTTTGGGCAACTTTATCAAATTTTTGGCAACTTTGGACACTTGGCATCCCATGGGCGCGACACGTGTCCCCCTCTTAAAAGTTGCTTTGGGCAACTGGTCAAAAGCGGAATTTTTTTTTCTAAGNAAAAAAATCCGCTTTTGACCAGTTGCCCAACGCAACTTTTAAGGGGGGACACGTGTCGATTATTTGGGGCGAAATATGGCGATTTTTTGGGCAACTTTATCAAATTTTTGGCAACTTTGGACACTTGGCATCCCATGGGCGCGACACGTGTCCCCCTCTTAAAAGTTGCTTTGGGCAACTGGTCAAAAGCGGAATTTTTTTTTCTAAGGTAAAAAATGCCCAACGATTGGGCAACTTGGCCATTTTAGTAATTATCCCTAATATTATTGGTCAAAGGTTCTTTGATCACATTGGTTTACACACAAATCAAATTTATATTAAATATTTTGTTTACTATATGGATCTATAAGAATTTACCGGTGAAAATTATTATATAAGTACAACTAATAAGTATGCATGAGCTTTTCATTATGCATTAATATCAATTAATATTTTGTAAAAAATTTATTGGATGAAAGATTTAACTTTGTTTAGCTGACATAGATGTTAATGTTGAGGCTGATGTTGTTGTTTAACTTTAACTATTGATATCATGTTGTACAAAATGTGCGAGTTTAGTAGCACATAATGAGCGTTGATGGAGTTAAAATATACTGCGTAAAGTTTTTTAAAAATGTTTTTCCGGATATCAGTATCTAAACTTTAAATAATAATTACATGAGTCGTTAGAAGTACAATCGCGTACATTTATTTTCATATCACAGTAACTCGTACTTAATATTTGATATTTATATTATCGTTAATAATAATTTAACTGTATTTAATATTCAGACCCGTGTACGTATAAATTAAACTTTTAAATAAATAACATAAGTTCTTATTTATATTTAACGTACATAGTAAAAAGATATTTTAATAGATGAAAGTTTAAAACTAATATTTATTTTAAAAGTATTTAACGTATATAAAAACTAATTCGTACATTTATAAAATTTTGTAAGTTTAATGGATGGAAGTCTCAAACCAATACTAATACTCATGTAATTGTAAACAAAGTTCATATTATAAAGTGTAGGGGGTATAAAGTGTAAGGGGTTATTTGTTTATTATCTAAAGTTATTAAAAAACATGGAGATTTATAATTTTACACTTAACTCCATATATTATATTTAAAATTCAACCACTAATGTTTTATTAATTACCTCATCTTTTTTAAGTTTTTATTTTCATAAATTTGACACCTATATTTTTATATTTTTTTTCCTTAATCAAATTTTCCACCAAATTTATTAAAGTTTGACCAAAATCAATTCAATTTTGACTTTTTGCCTATGTGTCAAAATCGAGCATTCCTATTAGTCTGATTTTTTTTCCATTAAGATTGTTTTATTAAAAAAACTCCGAAATGATGTAATTCTTTTATTATATAAAAGATTCTCATGTAATTGTAAATAAAGTTCATATTATAAAATACAAGGGGTATAAAGTGCAAGGGGTTATTTGTTTATTATCTAAAGTTATCAAAGAAATATGGAGATTTATAATTTTACACTTAACTCCATATAATATATTTAAAATTCAACCACTAATGTTTTATTAGTTATCTCCTTTTTTTTTAAGTTTTTATTTTCATAAATTTGACACCTATATTTTTATGTGTTTTTTTATCCTTAATCAAATTCTCCACCAAATTTATTAAAGTTTGACCAAAATCAACAATTTTGACTTTTTATTGGCTAATCATATTGCTCGATTTCGCCTATGTGTCAAAATTGAGCTTTCCTATTGGTCCAATTTTTTTCCACTAAGATTGATTTTGCAAAATCACCCGAAATGATGTAATTCTTTTATTATATAAAATATAAAAGATGCCGCAAATATGACACAGACAATCATTCTAACGACCAATATCTAATAAGAATTGTGGTACAAATTCCAAAGAAATGAATCCAAATAACCGAATCATAGGAACCAAACAAATCCATCCTAGGAGTAAATCAGTCGAACAAACAAAATCTTCAAACGTTAATCTTTAAAAGAACCATACGATTTCTACACATATACCAAAAACAAATAAGACCCAAAAGTCCAATTCTAACCAAAGGCTCAAGAATACTAACACAAAAAATCAAAAGCCCAATACCAAACCTATGTTAAACCAAAATCATGCAAAGTGCGAACAAACAAAATATCCCAGAACCAGGTAGGTCAACCGAACAAACAAAAACTATCCCAAGAATCTGACGAACTCAAATCAGCAAACAATTATTCAAACCAAAATCGTTTTTTCAAAGAAAAAAACAATCGAACTTTAAATCCAAACTAACCTTAAACTTTTCTTTTTCTTCTTCTTCTTCATGGCTAAACGAACCTAGCTTTGATACCACATGTTGGAGATTCAAAGAATGGAACAAACAAACAAAATCAAACAAACGAAGTGGAAACTTTATTTCAAATTACCAAACCAAATACAAAACTAAATTCAAAGATACACAATACAAAATTTCAATTCAAATATACCAAATTCTAATTCAAAAGGTATAAAGAATTCTAATGCTAATAATTTATATTCGTCAGCACAGTAACCATAATAAATTAGTTTTCTAATTCAAAACAAACTTGTAGAACAAGTCATACAAATTAATAAACTTACCAAACAACCTTTAAAGTTTAAGTCAGATTATGTTTGTAGAAGGAGTGATTAACAACACAGGTCAGCCACGTCACAACAATCTTTTTCAAGCCACTACGCTGAACATAAAATAATATTTTTCTTCCTAAAACTAATATAAAGAAAATCCAAAGCAAAACCAAAAGAAGTTATAGAAAATGTGGACTCATTAGGTCCGAGATCAGGGTGAAAAAAATGTTTGATGACTTACTTTCCATGGTTGATCTCAAAAGTTGGAAAACATGGCAGTGTTAGGGAATAACCAAACACAATCTTGTACTTGCACCTAAATCCTATGTGTGTATGTTTTCTTTAAGGTTATTTACTAGTTTAATTTAATGGTATCCATAAATGGTCCCTATTAGATGTTGGGATTAAGGAAAGATTATTGTTTAGGATAGGTTGATTCTTTTCAACATCTTATACATTGTGCTTGTGAATCATGTATTTTGAGATTGATGAAAACATTGAGAAAAGGGTTACTTGGTGCATCAAGGCTTAGGGGTGTTCCGATACACGTTTAATTTGATTATGATATCAATTTTGTTATGAATTAGTGTTGTCACCAAGAATCGAACTTAAAGAAACAGTTACAAATATGTTGTAAGCAATAGACTCACACAGCGAGACTTGAACCCACAACCACTTGGTTGGGGAGCATCTCATCATGTCACATGGATACCACTAGGCTGCAAGTATCTTAAAGTGTTATTTGAAAGTTTACCGTCTTTTAAATTATACTATATTTTTCCAAAATCTGATAAATCAATTGTCTGTAAAACTGTCAAGAAGTGTTGGGTTAATAACTGGTTCGTTTGGACCCTATTAACAGAAGCCATTTTGAATCATTATCAACACGCTCCAAGTCGCCTTTTAACCACCTCTATTCCTTTGGTTTGTGGAAAAGTCTTTCAACACTCCCTTTTTTTTCATACATTTGTAGAGGGACTATATATATCCATCATCCAATCCCATAATTTTCCAATAACAAAGTAGCAACTTACTGCTAATCAAAATCCAAACTCATTCAAAACTTCATATCACGACGGAGTGTAGTATGACATGATACCAAAAAAGATGATACATCGTTCAAAAATGCCATGAATGAAATCACTAAGACCCTCTTGATCCTCATTATCCTGCTTCTTGTTTGCACCAACTTAAGTACAATTCTATCTGTATATATTATAGAGTACATCTTTTCATTCATTTACGTTTTCGCAATTATTTCTTAATCTAAGTTCTGGTTTTGATGAGCACAGGCCAATCGAAGATCTCTTCTCATAATGTGACCAATAACATAAGTGCCCCTCAACCTCCTAAGGGTTTATGTCTTGAAAAACTTGGAAATAGTTCCTACATTCATATGGTCCCATATCCAGATGGCTTGAACCATGTTTTTGTGTGTAACCAAAAAGGTAAGATATGGTTAGCCGTGGTTCCTGATGTGGGGTCCTCACAAAGTTTGATGATTGATGAATCAGAACCGTTTCTTGATTTAAGTGATCAAGTGCAGTTTGGAACGGAAATGGGACTTATGAGTATGGCATTTCATCCAAACTTTACAAAGAATGGACGGTTCTTTGTTTCTTTTAATTGTGATAAGTTTCAACAGCCTGGATGTGAAGGTAGATGTTCGTGTAATACTGATGTCGGTTGTGATCCTTCTCAGCTTGAATCACTTCAAGAATGTTATCCTTGCCAGTTTCATGTTGCAATCGCGGAATTCACTGCTAATGGCACTACCACTTCTTCAAAACTTTCATGGGTAACTGAAGTTGATTTTAATTTCCATAATATGTTTAAAACTTTGGTACCTATTCTATGTGTTTTTAGGAGATATAAACAAAACTATCAAAGTTAAGTTATAATTGTTAGGTAACCAATTTTCATATTTTTTATTTTTAGTAATCTGACTAAACTTGGTCATAAAACTAAAGTGTCCATAATTTTTACTAATTAGATCACTCTTTCTATTTCAATGTATTATTTTACTTAAAGCTACATCAAATCTAAAATTTGAAACTATAATAGTTTTCTCAGTGGCGACCAAAACCTTTTTGACTTTTGATGCAAAATTGTGCTTTCTTATATATAGTCGGGCTTTAATTTTTCAATTCAAACTTAGTACTTAACTGGCTTCAAACTTGGCCTGATTTTGTACAACATGAACCATCAGAATGGTACACTAGATGTCTAGATACTAATGAGCTTAGACCATGTGTGCTTGATCATATTTTACAGAAAAGACCTGCTAATCCAGCTGAAGTGAGGAGAATATTCACAATGGGGTTACCATTAGAAGGATATCATGCGGGTCAGATTATATTTGGCCCTGCAGATGGCTACTTGTATTTCATGATTGGAGATGCTTCACATGTTGCCGATCCTTACAATTTTGCACAGAACAAGAAATCATTGATTGGAAAGATCTTGAGGCTTGACATAGACATCATACCAAGTAAGAATCTGCCCAAGAACTGGGTTTCCGGATATGGGTTTGGTAACGATTCAAAATGGGTAACTTGGTCTAGGTGCCAAAAAGGGCTGAACTGGCCATTTCTTTTACTACTGTCCACTGTTTTTACTAATTTTATTACTGTAGTTATTAGTGTGTTTAACATGATCACAAAAACTAGATTATTACAAGAATAATTAAACATCTTATTTACACGATTTAGAAGGTTGCATATTCAGAAATACCTTTCACACGTTTATTAACGTTTCTGAATTTTGACCCATATGACCCGTTTTTGTAATTCTATTTATATTTTACCCATTTGACCTATTTGAGATCAAACATAACCTCAATTGACCTTTTCTAAGTGAATGGCTCTAAATCAACACCTCTAAAAGTACCGGGATGAAACTTTGATCTTCTAAAACAGTATACATCTTAAAATACTTGTGAAAGTATTAATAAGGTCATAGATGGCAGTAATCTATGACATTTGTGGTCATTCTTTATCATGAACATCAATTTAGGTGCGGAGGAAATAACTAGGCTTGGCCTATGGGGAAACTACTCGATACCAAAAGACAATCCATTCACTACTGATGATGATTATGAGCACGAGATATGGGCTTTGGGTTTTAGTAATCCTTGGCGCTGTAGTTTTGACTCTGAAAATCCTTCTCGTTTCGTATGCGGAGATAATGGGAAGGTATTTTTTTTAACCATATAACGATTTGAACTTTTCGATCCTTTTTAAGCTATGT
>LBNU01026677.1:85162-105266 GCA_014162995.1 Artemisia annua | reverse complement strand
ATCCCATCTCATGCCGTAAGCTCTAGGTCTCACGCATCAACTTACTTAAGTCGACTAACTTAGAGACTGCAAATTAACCATGTGTGGTCTCACGCACACTTGGTAATTTGCCTTGTCCTTAATCCTTGGCCTAGGTCTCACGCATACCAAAGAAAAATTCCAAGTGTCCTTTATCGTTAGATGGCATGTGACTTAAATTTTAGGGTATTTAGTTTTTGATGTGTCAAGAACATGTATAAAGATGCATGCACTCATCTTTATGACATAAATTTTACAAAACAATTTTTCTAATCCAATTCATTAAGGTGAGTATCATCAAAGTTTTAATTGGTGCGTTGAGCGAATTACAACATTGCACTAAGAGACTTCATACAATAATATTCCAAGATGACGCACAAGCGGGCCCGGAGCTTTCGTATGCGCGTAGCATTAAAAAACTTGGCTCCAGTAAAACCCACCACACAGTTTGCCATTGAGCCTTGGAAGGCATTAAAGTATAGTCGTCTCAACCAATTAAAAGTTTATGAAAACTCAAAACATTGTTTCACCATTATTAGTCAAGTTTAATTTTTCTTTTGAAAACTACCCTTGTTATTGCTTACAATAAATAAACATATAACACATAACAAGTAATTTTAAAAGAAAACAATAAACATCTAATAAACAAACAAGGTGAAAACACATAGCCGCATGCAAGCTTAATTAGATCAAAACCCTAATTAAAACCAATTCTAGGTTATCACATAAGTGAATTGATTTTAATTATAATTGGAGTCTTCCCCAATTCTAGATATATCTAATTATTACGTGTGGATCACATACTTGCACATAAAACATAATAAGTAATAATAATCCATGACTAACATGCATGTTTCGTCATGGATTCATGCAAACCAATTACCACGTTGTACACATAAACATGTTACAAACCTAGGGTTACTAATCAATTAACAATTAATGATTAAACAAAACACAAAACCCTAATTAGGCAATTCATATAAATCGTCCCCCCCATAAATTAGGGTTAGGGTTTAAAAAATTTTCATAAAATTTTAAAGAAAACCCTAGAAAAAACATAACATGTTATCAAAACAATCAAAGATACGTTTTTTATTGGTTTTAGTAAGCAATTACATGTTATACATGGCTCGTGATGCCACTGTTAGAATTTTATAATCATGACTGTCATAATAAATTACTAATACAAAGTAGCACATAATAGCGGAAGCATAGGATCAAGTATAACATATAAATTGTTAACTAAAACGTAAATAGAAAACGTACCTCTTTAGCAATTCTTGATTGGGATTGAACAAGTGATGAACCCTAATTAGGGTTTATGTAGATCAATGTTAAACCCCTTACCTTTTTGTTTAACGATCTCTTGATAACAACAATAGTGTGTTGTTACCTCGTTCTTGTACACACAAATTAAACCGTATTAAGGTTTTGCAAGAAACTACACAAGAAAAGATTTTGTAAAACAAAAATCGAAAACCCTTAGAGTATAGGGGTGTTCGATCGGTTTGAGAAACAAAGAGAGAAGAGAAGAAAGTTAGGGATAATTGTGTGTAGAAGAGAATGAATGAAAAACCTAAAAATCCCAATTGTATTTATAGGCTAGTAATCTTGGAGTCCAAGTTTGACAAGGATTGGGTTTCCCCTCTCCCTTGGCCGATCGGTGCACACCCAAAGGGTGTTCCGGATCCTTCTTGACTTTCCATGTTACACACAATTATACTTTCCTTATTCTCGTTTAACGATCGTTAGTCATTTAACGGAAAACACTAACGTCCGTTAAGTTCTTGTGTCTAATAATAAATATAAAAATATATTTATTATTTTTCCTTAATACTCATTTGCAATGTGTGCAATCCCGAGGTCTCGTGTTCGATTCTAGACATTTACACGTTAATTATTTAACTATAATTCAACATGTTTATTGTCTTGAATTGGATTCAGCTTTATTTTGATGGACGGTTTAGTTTCGTTTTCGTTGTTGTACTTATTATTGTTACTTTTTTTTTTTTATTGTATAATGGTCTGAAATTGTATCAAACTTGACATATTGTATTTTAGCGTGCATCGAGCTTTCTTTTTCCTATTGAATGTTTTATTTATCCCATTTGTATATCGTGAAGTTATAAGTTGGATGCATCCTAAAGTGATTATCCATTAAGATGTATCGAACTTTATCCGTATGATACACATTGCAGGATAAATTAAAAGTTTGTACATTCAACAAAAAGAAAAAACAGTTCGATACACACTAACGGATAATATGTCAAGTTTGATAATTTTCAAATGGTTATTTGTTCTGTTAATACATTTTAGTTCTTTTTGTTTGCTCAATTGCGCTTCAGGACCAAAATAAATGACTTGCTTTTTATGCCCAAAATGGAAACGAAGTAAGGCAAAACGTACTTTCTGTTGGAATTTTATACTCATGTCATACATATATAAATAATAACATCAAGTAAGCATAGCAGAAGCAATAAGGATCATATAATGCATAATTAATTAACCAAACATAAAAGTAAACGTACCTTTGATTCTAGCCCGAACAAGAATCAATTAGAGAAATTCTTCAAATCAAGAACCCTAATTAGGGTTTATGTGGATTATAAGAATTACCCTTTACCTTTTTGTAATTCAATCCAAGAATCAAACAATAGTGTGTTTGATTCACGTTCTTGTACACACGTACTAATACCAAGTAAATGTTATGCAAGTAATAAATAAACAAAACACTTTTAGAAGATCAAAATCGAATCCTAAGGGTTTAGAGATCTTTGATCGATTTTTTGGAACAAGAAAAGAACAAGAGAAAATCTTAAGGTATTGTGTGTGTAAAGAGTACCCAAAACCTAAAGAATGCCTTTGTATTTATAGTGTAACAATCTTGGAGCTCAAGTTAAGTTTGGGTTGGGTTTCCCCTCTCCTAAACCGTCCATCACCTCCTAAGGAGGTTCTGGAACCTTCTTGACTTCCTATTATTTACACAATAAAACTTTCCTTATATTCGTCTAACAGTCGTTAGTCATTATCAGTTAAATACTAACGGTCGTTAAGTGTTTTATTTAATTAATAATTATTCTTAACATTTATTAATAATTATTATTCATTTACTCTTCATACGTAAAGTGTGCAATCCCGTGATCTCGAGTTCGATCCTAACACACGACTATTATTTCGTGTCTATAAACTAACAGCTCCCACTTAGACATGTCATAATAGAGTGATCACATTCGGTTAGCGTCTTGCAACACGCCGATGCCTCTTAGTACGAATCAAGTAAGGCTTCTGGAAAACCTTTTAATGATTTCTCATTATTATCATCCTTTTGTTTCTTAATACCACGTTAATAAGGATACGGATAAAAAAAATTCCTTAATTAACAATTCTGTTTTTCGTTATATGTGATTGACAAGATTACCAAATCATCTGAACATATTCAGGGAAGATCTTGGGCGTGCGCACACAAACATCTTGACAACCCTACGAGAGGCCCAGCAGTATTAAACTCCAAAAATTAATTTGAAGGAACAAATTCTGTATTGACTACAAGCAAAACCCATGAACTTTGTAACACTTCCGAAAACAACCCTTATGACTACCAGTTACGTATAGCGTTAAGTTGTTTCACAAAAATGCACTACATTCATGACAGTTATCTGGTATCTCAAGTCTGAGGATAACTTCTTAGGATTTACTTAATGACAAGATCCATAAAGTAACATCATGTAGTTTGGATAAGTCCTATATTCGGTATCATTGAATATCATCTGAAATGGCATGTCTACGCATCAATATACTTTTAAGTATATTACACCAAACTCAGATTTGTCTTAATTTAATAATATTCCCATATTATTAATCGACAACGGACAATTTAGAATAACTTTTATTCATGGATTTAAACATGCAAATATAAGATACTATTTATTGTTAATGAAAACAAACGTACCAAGTACTTTAATTCATTATAAATAATAATTGTTTAACATCCCTTATCCAAATACTAAATAGATCAATGCATGATTACTCTAGTTGATGAATTATATCTCAAGTATTGACATTCATACTTGTTGACAAAACATAAATCATCTAACTTTGATCTATCGGAATTTTGAGAATACATATTTAAGAATTCAACTAGTGAAGTTCTTGTATGTGCATACTCAAATATTTTGATAATGTCACATAATATTTCATAAAATGTGTGACATCCTTAACCACCAATTTATGACAATCAAACTTCTAAAACATTTTAAAGTTTAAAGTATTCTTATTCTTTAATGTATAATGCAACTATGCTTAGTAAGCACAACTAGTACATATAGCTAAGGATGAAATCCTTACCATTACTAGTATTGAGTGTCATCTCAATTTCATTAGCATCATTGTATGCAAACAACAATATGCTCTTTAAAATTCCCATAAACATTAATATCAATTGTGTAATGTTTGATGCATTCCAAACATTCAAGTTTGTTAGCTATGACAATTTTCACAACAATTTGAAAAATTGTTCATCTATAGAATCTGGAAGCTATTCCAGGCTGAGGATGTGATTCTATATCCAAACATATTCTTTTAGAATATTCATTACACAAGTTATCTAATAACTTTCATTTAGATATCAATGTTGTCAAATCATCTTGTAATTAAGCATGATACAACAGTAACATGATGTACATGAAAATCCTTGAGTCATACTTAGATTTTATTCATGTTCTACATATCCATTTAGATATTCTAAATGATATATCATGTTCTATTAGATTCATTTACCGCATATGTTTATGTTAATAAACATTCATTCTAAGGTTGTATGTTGGGTTATAAAGTCAAAGTACTGCTGGAAGATCAAAGTACTGCTTCTCATAAAAGTCAAAGTGCTGCTGAAGAAAGTCAACGTGCTACTTATTAAAGAACTGCTATGATAAAGGACTATAATGTAAAACGTTTAAGGATTATTATGTAATTCTAGAATGTTCTTTAGATTAGAATTAGTTTACTTGTCATTCAAGTATTGTAAACCGACTAGGGTTTTCCTTATGCCTATAAAAGGATCCCTAGGTTGGCATTAGTGATATACGATTTTAGAGATACATGCAAACAAAAAAAAAAAAAAATAAAAAAAAAAGTAATAAAAAAAAAAAAAAAAAAAAAAAAAAAAAAAAAAAAAAAAAAAAAAAAAAAAAAAAAAAAAAAGTTATAATATTTTTGCAATTATATAGTTTTGCAATCATAAATTTAAGTTTGTTTAAAGAATTGTTTGTGGAGAGACTCAACCCGACTCTACTCGCCCTCTTTTGGAACTTCTACTTGTAAGCTATAGTGTTGTATTTTCGCAATATTGATTAGTTTGCAACAAAAAGCTAAGTTCGTTGGTTACGGAGTATAATATATTATGACTTTTCTAGGATCAATATGAAGAGATTGATATAATTAAGAAAGGCGGAAACTATGGATGGCGTGTTTATGAGGGGCCCTATCCGACGCATCCATCATATGCTCCTGGAGGATACACTCAGTCAAGCTCCATAGATCCCATATTTCCTGTTTCAGGATACAACCATGATGATGTTGATGCAAGCAAAGGGCCTGCCTCTGTGATGGGCGGTTATTTCTACCGTGCTGCCACTGATCCATGCATATATGGCTGGTTAGTATTCTTAAAACCAAGCCAAAAGCTATCAACTGTGTTTTCAAATGCTTAATGCATCCTAAATTGTGTTTTATGAATAAAATAAGTTGATATCTAACGATATAGTAATTTTAATTTTATAATCATATATAATACCTTAATCGCGTGATCTTTTTAATAAATGGACAAAGTCACAAAACATGTCAATGGGTGGACATAACCTAGTCCTACTCACTTGGACCTTATATAAGTTACCTGATTGAACCCAAACTCATTTCGATTAGTTACCCAATCTACGCATTTTGACACATCTGCTAAAAAGATAAAATGGCATTAGTCATTTGTCAACTGATAACAATATGATTGTTGGCAAGTTTGACAATTATTTGTTTTAAGACCAAACTTCAATATGAACTTGAAAGTCAAACTCACTTAAATGCATATCCAAATACTTTATAGGCGTAGTTGACGGTCAAAAAGAAAATATCATCAGATTCATACATACATTGCAGGTACATATACACAGACTTGTATAGTTATGCCATATGGGCAGCTATTGAAACCACTGAAAACAGTGGGAACTTCACAAGTTTCAGTATCCCTTTTGGATGTGCTCACGACTCCCCAGTGCAATGTGGGTTCAAGCCAGGAGTACACGACGTTCCTGACCTTGGATATGTAACGTCACTAAGTGAAGATAACAACAAAGATGTGTACTTGTTGGCAAGCACTGGTGTGTATAGAATTGCAGCTCCAAGCCGTTGTGGGTACCATTGTTCTAAAGAAAATTATTCAAATTTGACTACAGTACCCTCGTTTGGAACCTTATTGAAGGCTGCAGATTTAGTAGCATGTTTCATCTCTTTTATGGTAATATATTTCATATGATTCATGCTTATTTTCTTACCATGGCATGTAAATGATAAATTGACTATTAGTTTTGTAGTTTTCATTTTTTTCTTGTACGCGTACTCTATTTATGAATTTAGCCTTGTTAAACATGCCACTTGAGTGACCAGCAATCATCACCAAGAAGTTTTACGTGACTTATTTAACGCGATAAGTTTTGTGACCCACATTGCATATATAAATTAGTAATTAATCATGCAATAACTGGAATGTAGAGAACGCGATAAGTTTTGTGACCCACATTGCATATATAAATTAGTAATTAATCATGCAATAACTGGAATGTAGAGAACTAATAATGTCAAATCACCCATGAAATAGTAAGTTATAAATGAGTAGGTGTATAAATTATTTTTGACGATATTGGTGATTTGGTCTGATGTTTCACCATTTTCATCCTACTTGAACATTTTGTATTGAATTTTTCTTTACTGTAATCGATATGGAAATTGACGAATAGTCATCGTGTACTTCATAGTTGATCATAATTGATGTTTTTAAACTTCCAATGTGACAAGTCTTGTTTAAAATTTCTATTACAAAGATAAGAGTACATGTTTACTACCATGGTAACACTTGAAATCTTTAACCACAATGGAAGTAAAACGGTGTAAACAAGATAATTTCAAACATCATCCATACATATCCCAATCCAAAACCTATTTTACTGTCTACTTATCCTGTTGAAATTCCACGTTTTGGAGTTGTAATTCGTAAGCCCCAAATCCATGTCATGTCCAAAAAACCATTCTTCATAAGTTTATGTTAATGCTTATACTAATCAATTAAAAATCCAACTAACAATGTGATTCTTTTCTAGGTTAAAAACGGGTAAACGGATGTGGTTTTTCATCGCGAGTCTTTGACTCAGATCTACCCGGTCTAACCGAGGAATCCCGTGAGTATCTCTAACTATGTTCCTAGTCGCCTCCAAGATGTTTACCTAAGTGAAATATATAAGCTCAGTTGCCTAACCACTAGTCAACTTGGTGGTGGTTAGTAAAAGCCCGGATTAATCATCTTAATCCTAAATAAATAATCAAAATTTTCAATACATCAAAACTTAAGAAATAACATTGTGTTTTCAAGTATTACTTAGAAAGTAAAAAAAATAGGGCAAATTACCTGAAAATGTATTTAACTTGCCACTTTTTACCATTGTATGTAAACTTTTTTTTTTTTTTTTTTTTTTTTTTCAATCTGTCAACGAACTTGCAAAATCTTTTCATTGCGTGTAGGGGTGACCTGTTTGACCTGCTGGGGCAGGTTAAGCTAACGATCGTTAGGTTTATCATTGCAATGTTAGTCCTTTAGACTAACGATCGTTTATCATGGCTACATACAATGGCAAAAAGTAACAAGTTAGATGACTTTTATTATTTTTAAAATTTATGTACGTTTTTTACACGTTTTTGCACACATTTTTATACACGTTTTTATACACATTTTATACACGTTTATACACACGTTTTTATACACGTTTTTATGCATGTTTTTATACGGATTTTTATACACACATTTGTATACACGTTTTTATGCACGTTTTTATACACACGTTTTTTATACACACATTTTTATGCTGGTTTTACACACGTTTTTAAAATGTTTCAATATGTACATTTTTATACACACATTTACACACGTTTTTATACACACGTCTTTATACACACATTTTTATATACGTTTTTATACACACATTTTTATGCACGTTTTTATACACACGTTTTTATACACACTTTTAATTTAACTTTTTTTACACTTCTAATTTAACTTTTTTACACGTTTTTATATACGTTTTTACACACGTTTATATACACACTTTTAATTCAACTTTTTTACACGTTTTTTACACAGGTTTTTATATACGTTTTTACGCACGTTTTTAATTTATCTTTTTTACCTGTTTTTATATACGTTTTTGTAGGATATTGGTTATCATAACACAAGGTGAAGATTAAGCTCAAGTCGAATTTCCTAGATAAAGAAAGTAAGGTTGGGATATTCTAGAGAGAGAAAGTGAAATATATTAGCTTCAAAGCAAAATGAACATCCAACCCTTTCCCTTGTGTGGGAAAGGGTATTTATAGTTACAAGTAAACGCCCCATATGGGCTGTGGAGTGAGCTGACAGTAGGTAAAGACCCGACCCAACTCCACAAGATATTACGCTAACTAACTAAGTGTAAGTCTACGAGCTATCTTAAGCTAGATGATACTCGAGGTGACCGAGTTTTCCATATGATTTTTCCACGTTTTATATAAGTTTTTTACACACTTTTAATTTAACTTTTTTTTTTTACTTTTTTAATTTAACTTTTTTACACGTTTTTACACACGTGTATAAAAACGTGTGTAAAAAAGTCCGTATAAAAATCTGCATTAAAGCATGTATAAAATGTGTGAATAAAATGTGTGTATAAAAATGTGTATAAAAAAACATGCATAAAAATATGTGTATAAAAACGTGTATAAAAATGTTTTTATAAAAACGTGTACAAAAACCCGTGTATAAAATCGTGTGTATAAAAACGTGCATAAAAATGTGTATATAAAAACGTATATAAAAACGTGTGTAAATGTGTGTAAAAAAATATATGTATTGAAACATTTTAAAAACGTGTGTAAAACCGTGCATAAAACCGTGTGTATAAAAACGTGCATAAAACCGTGCATACAAATGTGTGTAAAAATCCGTATAAAAACATGCATAAAAACGTGTATAAAAACGTGTATAAAAATGTGTGTATAAAAACGTGTATAAAAATATGTGCAAAAACGTGTAAAAAACGTATATAAATTTTAAAAATAATGAAAGTCATCTAACTTGATATTTTTTGTCATTGTATGTAGCCATGATAAACGATCGTTAGTCTAAAGGACTAACATTGCAATGATAAACCTAAACGATCGTTAGCTTAACCTGCTCCAGCAGGTCAAACAGGTCACCGGTACACGCAATGAACGGATTTTGCAAGTTCATTGACAGATTGAGAAAAAAAAAGAAGGCTACATACAATGATAAAAAGTGACAAGTTAAATACATTTTCAAGTAATTTGCAAAAAGAAATAAAATGAAGTAAAAAAGATTATCACTTAAAGAAAAACTAGTTATAATACCCGTGCACGCACGGGGTTTTTCAAGAAAAATTTAATTATATAGTATTATCGTTTAAAAACAGAAAATCTTATGTATATTTTAAAAAGTTAGAGCATCAACATATATGCGAAAGTCAGAAAAATAGTTCGTAGAAATATATTGTAAATATAACATTGGCATCGACCTTGTATTGGATTCTTGAGCGTGTCTCCTTATAATGTTATTGGGTCAAAGGTTCTTTGATCATATGGGTTTACACATAAATCAAATTTATTTTAAAATATTTGCTTACAATATGGACATATAAGAATTTAACCGTGAAAATTATGATATAAATACAATTAATAAGTATGCATGAGTTTTTCATTATGTATTAATATCAATTAACATTTTGTAAAAATTTTATTTGATGAAAGATTTAACTTTGTTTAGTTGTCATAGATGTCAATGTTGAGGTTGATGTTGTTGTTTAACTTTAACAATTGATATCATGTTGTACAAAATGTGCGAGTTTAGTAGCACATAATGAGCGTTGATGAAGTTAAAATATACTCCGTAAAGTTTTTTAAAAATGTTTTTCTGGATATCCATATATAAACTTTAAATAATAATTACATGAGTCGTTATAAGTACAATCGCTTATATTTATTTTCATATTACAGTAACTCGTACTTACCATTTGATATTTTTATTACTGTTAATAATAATTTAACTGTATTTAATATTCAAACCCGTGTACGTATAGATTAAGCTTTTAAATATGATAACATGAGTTCTTATTTATATTTAACGTACAGAGTAAAAAGATATTTTAATAGATGAAAGTTTATAATTAATATTTATTTTAAAAGTATTTAACGTATATTTAAACTAATTCGTACATTTATAAAATTTTGTAAGTTTAATAGATGAAAGTCTCAAACCGACACAAATACTCATGTAATTGTAAACAAAGATTATATTATAAAGTGTAGGGGGTATAAAGTGTAAGGGGTATAAAGTGTAAGGGGGTTATTTGTTTATTAGCTAAAATTATCAAAAAAACATGGAGATTTATAATTTTACACTTAACTCCATATAATATATTTAAAATTCAACCACTAATATTTTATTAATTACCTCATCTTTTTTTAAGTTTTTATTTTTATAAATTTGACACCTATATTTTTATATATTTTTTTACTCAATCAAATTTTCCACCAAATTTATTAAAGTTTGAACAAAATCAATTCAATTTTGACTTTTTATTGGCCAATCATATTGCTCGATTTCGCTTATGTGTTGAAATCGAGCTTTCCTATTGGCCCAATTTTTTTTCCATTAAGATTGTTCTGTTAAAAAAACTCCGAAATGATGTAATTCTTCACGCACGGTGTTTTTTCAGAAAAATTTAATTATATAGTATTATTGTTTAAAAACAGAAAATCTTATGTATATTTTAAAAAGTTAGAGTATCAACATGTGCGAAAGTAAGAAGAATAGTTAGCAGAAATTGTAAATATAACCGTGACATCGACCTTGTATTAGATTCTTGAGCGTGTCTCCTTATAATGTTATTGGATCAAATGTTCTTTTATCACATGAGTTTACACATAAATCAAATTTATTTTAAAATTTTTGTTTACCATATGGATATATAAGAATTTATCTATGAAAATTATGATATAAGTACAACTAATAAGTATGCATGAGTTTTTCATTATGTATTAATATCAATTAAAATTTTGTAAAAATTTTATTGGATGAAAGATTTAACTTTGTTTAGCTGACATAGATGTTAATGTTGAGGTTGATGTTGTTGTTTAACTTCAACTATTGATATCATTATTTTCATATCACAGTAACTCGTACTTACAATTTGATATTTATATTACCGTTAGTAATAATTTAACTGTATTTAATATTCAAACCCGTGTACGTATAGATTAAACTTTTAAATAGGATAACATAAGTTCTTATTTATATTTAACGTGCATCGTATAAAGATATTGTAATAGATGAAAGTTTAAAACTAATATTTATTTTAAAAGTATTTAACGTATATTAAAATTAATTCGTACATATAAAATTTTGTAAGTTTAATGGATTATCAAACCAATACTAATACTCATGTAATTGTAAACAAAGTTCATATTATAAAGTGTAGAGGGTATAAAGTGTAAGGGGTTATTTGTCTATTATCTAAAATTATCAAAAAAAACATGGAGATTTATAATTTTACACTTAACTCCATATAATATATTTAAAATTCAACCACTAATGTTTTATTTATTACCTCTTTTTTTTTTTAAGTTTTCATTTTCATAAATTTGACACCTATATTTTTATGTGTTTTTTTCCTTGATCAAATTCTCCACCAAATTTATTAAAGTTTGACCAAAATCAATTCAATTTTGACTTTTTATTGGCCAATCATATTGCTAGATTTCGCCTATGTGTCAAAATTGAGCATTCCTATTGGTCCAATTTTTTTTCCACTAAGATTGTTTTGTCAAAAAAACTCAGAAATGATGTAATTCTTTTATTATATAAAAGATGAGTTAGTTGATTTTTAAATACAATATTTTCCTGACTCCTATTTTTTCTTTTAAAAACTGAGAACCCATTAAATTAATCAATTAATCGGTTAAAAATTAAAAAAATATATATATATATATATATTTGTAAAAAGTTAGAAACACAATACTGTAGCAGTTTAGATAAGCAACCACAAACACTTTCAAACCAAACTCAAAGTACTCCAAACCCCTCTTCACTTTTATCTAACACATTCTTCACACTTTCACTTTTCTGCCCTAATCAAAACCCCTCAATTATTTCCACTTCAAAACCCAAAATCACCATCACCCATTTCCCCAAAACCACTAATTTGCAATAAAGCACCAATTTTTATCACTAATAACCCAAAACAAAAACAACCCATGTCCCAAGAACCAGTTTTTATAACTAATCACACAAAATAAACAAAACCCATGATCCCAAACATAAAATTTATATAAAAAAACCACAATCTTTATAAAGTTTTTCAAGATCTTGGCACCATGTCAGATGCAGTGGTGGTGAGGAGAGAAAGGCCATCACGTGCATGTACAGCAAGGTCTGCTGCAAGAATTTATGAGACTGCTTTGTTGGAGGCGGCTGTGGTAGTTGGAAAGAAGCAGAAAGTGCGGCGGAGAAGGCGGCGGGAGGTGGAGGAGGAGGAGGAGGAAGAAGAGGAGGNTAATATAAAAGTTGGGACTTTTTTATTTGGTGGTTTTGTTGAAATGTGGATTTGTTTGCAGGTCTTTAGGCCACTTTTGAATATTAAAGTTGAGTTTTCGGTTGAGGAGCTTGAAACGGCTCTTATTACGCCGAATAGTACATTGGGTGAAATACATATGCCTTTGCTAAAGGTTGGTAGAATACTAGATTGTGGTATATAGTTGAAGTTTTGATCTTGCTACGAGTGCTATTATTTTCATGTGCGTTTCATGTTAGTTTTTTGAAAATGTTGAGAAAAGATTGCATCTTTATATTTAGAAGTATCACATTATAGCTTGTGACTTTTGTTTCTTGCTCCTAATGGATTGCTTGGGTGCCATTGTAATGTGGATACCTCTTAGTGTGCATTAGAGGACAAAAATATCTTCCGTATCCTTTATGATGTGTAGAGAAGTCCTATGTTTTTTTAGGTTCTTGGTTAAGATCAAAATTGTATTAGTAGACTTGGTAAATACATCATTTATAATCACTATCCAACTGCAAAAGAGATTTTTGAAATTTTATTCGAGAAGATTGAACCATTGGTGACTTTGGATTTCATTTGTATGGGTGATTAGCTATAGAGGTCATGACATATATGAATTTGCTGTAAGTGGCCATTTTTGGGAGGTTGCTTATGGATAGTTTTTATGCATTGAGAATTATAGTTGGTGTTATTTTTTTGGGTAAAAGGGGTCACGGAGGACCTGGTCAGCATTATAACCCGCAAAAACAGTTAAGTCTAACGAATGTGGATGAATCCCACATTTTCAGCCTGAATAGCAAAACTACAAAACAAGCAAATACGCTATCTAGACTTGACTCCTACATTAACATTCAAGCCAATATCATCTTCTTAGAAGTGAGCCTTTAATTCTGAATCTGCTGTCGCTTCATATTCAACATCACTCTCCTCATCATCATCATAAATATCCTGTGAAAACCTTGTGTACAAACATGGTTTTCTTGCGCCCGTGACACCATGACCTCTCTGTCTCTTGTTTCTGGTCCGATTTACTTGGTTTCACAACCTCTTTCATGTTATCCATATTCTCTTCCTGATTAGCCCTTGAATTCTTCACCTTCTCATTTGAAGGAGCACTTGTTTCTCCGCTGTTTAGTATCCTCTTCACTTGCCATGCTACTAAAAACTTCAAAAGCATTTGATACTTTTCTACCTGTATCATCATGAGTAGCATTTGTAACAATGTTAGAAGACGAATTTCCTTTTCCAGCATTTGAAACTTTTGTACCTGTATGATATGTTTTATGCACTTTTGTAATGTGTTTTCCGAGGAGCAATGTATAGATTATAGACTACACACATTGGCGGGAACTACCTGAATACCTATATTATGATATTATTATATCTGCAGTATGAGACTGTCCTTGGATCTTGATAGAGCATAACGCGAACAAAAATCATGTCTTGTGATGTGAAACATTCATGAAATGTATTTTTTTTTCTTGACTCAAGTGAAAACATTAAAACCATAACAAATGACTGATAAAAGTCAATGAACTACTCATCTGTGAATGTAGTATATTATTTATAATTGGTAGTTAGTAGGCATATCCATAACAAATAGCAAACCTGATTGAGCTTAAAAATGGGTTTGGCTCAAATTGACAGCTCTAATAATCGTCAGGTTGACCCACAAAAATATTATCGTCCTCTTTTTATAGAATTTTAAAAATACGATTACTGAAACTATCTATTGGAAATACTGATCAGTTGTGATAAATCGATTTAGGAGGTTGTAAGCAATAGAATACAATTTTGACCCATTAGACCCATTTGAGCTTTTCTACTTTTAACCAAGTTTAAGTTATCCATTGGACCCCATTAGAGGTTTGGGGCTCATATATGATTTTCAATTTACCGTTAGCATACTATTGCACTTCATAGCAACAATTACCATGGACTTATTTATTTTCTTTTCTGTTTAGGCAATACCTCCAGTTGCTCGGATGGCATTAGGGCAAAACACTTGGGTTACTGTTTTATGTCGAAAGCTAAAGTACTGGTGGCATTGGGTATTCCTCTAGTATCATTTTTAGCTCTATGTAACGATGCAGGGTTGCTAATTACTAAATAATGCTTTAAAACTTCATTGTAGGTTTCAGAAGAGGAATTACCTATAGTTTCATCACAAGGGTAAAGCTATACTATACATTTTATTGAAGTGGCAAAATGGGTGGGGCGGGAACAGTCAAAAGGGGTAGCTTCTTTGGTCAGGTCGGTTGACTAGAAATAATGTCGAAAATTTATAAATAATTCGTGTCTAGATTATGTTCACAAAATTAGCTATTTCATCTAGCTATTTGGGAGGGTTTTATGCGTAAAAAATGTTTTAGCAATATCTGTTTGACTCGTAAATGATGAACACAACTCTAATTAACCTGTTTATAAGTAAGTGGGTCAATATTGCCACCCCTATTTCAGATATTTTGGACTTGCGTTCGGGTCAATTTTCCAACTTATGTTTTGTTTTTTCAGGGCTGAAATTGATACATATAACACACTTGATCCTGCTGTTCGTGTACTCATATTGAAAGCCTTATGTGATATTCGTGTTGAGGTAGCAATTTTCTATACAGTTGTTGACGTTTCAATATATTGTTCTTGGATTTTTGTTGCAAACAACCAATCATTCATGCAAAATAAACGCTACACTATCAAGAATATCTTTCGTAAACGATGTCATTTTTTTTATTTTTTTATTTTTTTAACTTTTTTTTTGTATTTAGTTTCTTTTTTATTATAATAATTTTTAGTGTTTTTGAATACCGATGGTTTAGAAAGTGAACACTCCTTTTTAGTATCACTTCCTGGTTTCTTAGTCTGGTAACTAATCTAATCATAAAATTATTCAAAAATGAAATGAATATTTGGCTGGGTCTAAGCAACAACAACAACAACAATACCCAATCACGCCAGAGAGGGGTATGGGTCTAAGCAGCATTTAATATTACTAAAATCTCAATAACTGACTAACTGAGTAACCATTAATGAAATGAATATGGGCTTAATCTTGCAGCAAGATGATATCAGAAGCTATATAGATGACTCTATAAAAAACGGTGTTCCTCTGTCTGCATTTCGTAAAGAACGTACGGGGGGTGATTCTCATGGAGTTTCTTTCTGGTATGAAGATGATCCAATCATAGGGCAGAGGTTATACCGTGAAATTAGAAAAGTGGAGGTCAAAGGAAAGGGTAAAAACGTACATTCTGTTCCATCTTACCAGTGGGAAACAGTTGCCACTAATTTAGATGAGTTCCTAGACGTTTCTGTAAGTGCTATTAGTTAATTTCTTACACCTGAAACACCTAAATGAAAAGCATCAATTGCTATTCGAGGTTGAACAAAACCCTGAAAAACCATAAAAATTTCATTATCGGCACATTTTTTCATGATCACCAGGAGAAGCTATTTTCTAGCATAAACAGAATGGAAGCTTCACTCGGGAAGAAACTAAAAAATGACATGCTTCCGGAGATTGAGAAGGTTCAAAAGGTAATTGACTTCTAACTTGCTCTAATTGTCAAAGCTAATTATCTTAGGTGGCCTTTGGATGTGCGTTTTGTAATTGATTGTGGATTGAAATAACGTTTATTTGCATACAATAACGGCGTGGCTATTCAATTGTCTTGTTTTAGTCATACTTTTTAGTAAATGCGAGTGCTTAAGTAATTAAAAGATGGTCTTTGTGTCCTACTAGGTCACTTTGTAGCCAGTAATTTAACATAAAAATAAAAATTCTAACAACAGTTACAAATATATCATTTTATAAAAGTTTAAAATTTTTATGTAAGATTTATCATTTTAAGCCGGTTTTAATTAGGTTATAGTTACTCTTTGACGAACTGCTGTAAAAGTTTCATGGTTCGTCTTTGTTTCTTGATTGGTGCAGAGGAAAGAGAAACTGCTAAAAAAACAACATAGAGAAGCACTTCTTCTTGAAGGTATGATCCTCGATGATTATGGTCAAGGCCGATCCCTACGTGGTAGAAAACAAGTTTCCTACACTTTTGGTAAGACTAGCTTCATCTTTTTATGTGTGTGGTTTGATTCTATAGTATTAAGCCACTGCATGTTTTTTTTTTCTTCAGATGATTATGATCGATCAATCAGCGACGCTATCAAGATAACCAAGTACTCATTCTTCACCTATTATCATCATATTTCTAGAGGTTGCATATATGGATCCATTAGTTATCTATTGGTCACACTGGCTTGTTTTTATCCTAAACTGGTCAACTTAGAAATTTAATTTGATAAGGAAATGGGTGGAAATGTGAAGTTAGTGGCTATGTAGCACCGAAACGGGAACGGCAAAGGGATACGGGAACGATACGGGAACGGGAAACGGCAAAATCAAAAATTCAAGATACGGGAACGGCATAGATACGGCAATAAAAAAATATAAAAAAATTAAATATATATTAAATAAAATCCAAAATAGATATATGTGGATGTATAAATAAAAAAAAGATGCAAGTAATTATGAATGTTAAAGATTTGACAGCTATAGATCATTTTTATCTGTTTTTTTAAAGATCACTTTTATCTATTTACAACTATAAAACATATGTTCACTTGATTAACTTTATAAATTAATAAGGAAATAGAAAAGAATAGTCAAACATTGGAAACTGGAACAAAACCCAAAACGTTTTTATCTCTTCTTTCATCTTCATCAAAACTCATTTCTCTCTCTTCACCATTTCATCTTCTTTTTGCTTCTTCTTCAACGACTATGTATCATTTCTCCATCAAATACCTTTAGAATAAAATCGATAGAGATGCCCTAATGTATAAAACGGTTGGGTTCCCAGCCGTTTAGAATAAAAAAACCCATTAAACCCATTAGAAACTGCTTGGAAATGACGTTGAAATCTAGAAACGGCTAGGGATACGGCGTCGAAATACAGAAACGGCAAAGGATACGTCGGGGAAACGTTTCGGGGACGTTTCGAGGGCGTTTCCGTTCCCACCCCGTTCCCAAACGGGCACGCGGGCCTAACAGGCGTTTCGGTGCATCAGAGGTTAGTGGAAGTCGCCAAAAAAAAAAATTTATAAGGGTTTTTTTAGCCTAACATACGAATGTACTTTTTTTTTTTTTTTTTTTTTTTTTTTTTTTTTTTTTTTTTTTTTTTTATATTTGCCCCCTTTTAGTAATTGTTAATTTATTTTATACATTTGAAGCATTAAAAATGCCTTTTTGTCCTGTTGAATTTTTAACATCTTTACGTTAAATATCTAAAATGTCCGTGCACAGAAATAACATGATTCTAGAAAAAGCATCACCTTTTAACGAGTCTTACGGGACAAAGTCATCTTTTGACTATTCAGACGTACAAACAAAGTACATTAAACAAAATGAGACAAACAAAATAGTATGCTGTTATTTTCAAATTTTCATAATGCATTACATCTCTTAAATCGTTTTATTCAAAGATTTGGATAATTGTTGAAGTAGTATTGTCTATTTTAAATCATAATTAACACCTTAGTTATATAAAAATGTAATAATAAAATGGACAAAAAAGTGTTTGTGGGTCAGCCCAATCTTACCTGGACGCCACCTCTAGAGATCATGCTTGGCTTGAATACACCTCTATTTCCTTCAACTGTATTCTCACACATTTGCTTTTTTAGAGCGCAACCGTCCCTGGAACCAAGTTCGAGAAGAGAAGGTTTGAGACATGACTCTTCCACAAACGGTAGATTTAGTGGGGACGCGGCCCCGTTACATAATCCTAACAATACCTCGTTCAGTCCACCATCACCCGATTCCCTTGATTATGACGAAGGCGATGAATTGGATCGCAGGTACACGACTTGTCCTTCTTTGAATCTTTCCAGTCTTATCATCCTGGGCTTAATTTGTCGTTTCACGTTTCAGCAATCGAACTAGGCAGAGACCTCAACGTTA
The DNA here is from genome assembly GCA_014162995.1 of Artemisia annua. NCBI lineage: Eukaryota > Viridiplantae > Streptophyta > Magnoliopsida > Asterales > Asteraceae > Artemisia > Artemisia annua. Next base: position 86,426 of record LBNU01026677.1, on the reverse strand, counting down.
TTCCGCACGGGAACTCGAAGAAGCGGTTTCGGATAACGAAGGAGATAAAGATAGCGATTATAATGATAACAATAACGATGAAGAAGATGATGATGATATAGTTGGTGAAGCTGTCTACAATGACGAGTATTTAAAGAAACGAAAGGCTAAGAAAAAAATGTCGAGTGGTTCTGAAGGTGATGAGGAATATCAATGGGATGGTGATAACATTGACGATGAAGAAGAAGAGGAGTCGTTAAGTGCAAGTGAAGAAAGTGATGATAGTCCACAAAGGTTTAAGAAATTACGAGGTCGGACTAGACGTGATACAAAGTTAAAGTCTGTGAATAAGTTCAAAGGAGCAGGTCCAAGACGTAGTAGACGGGCTGCTCGAAATCGTATTGATTATAAAATGTACGAGTTCTCGGAATCGGAACCTGAATTAGAAAAACCCGAGACATCTGATAGTTCAGATAAACAGTCAGAACCGAGTGACAAATCTGGATTTTCGATGGGAAGCAGTGATGACGACACTGAAGGTGAAAATAATGATCAAAATGATGATCTCGATGATTATAATAATAATGATGATAATGATAATGATATTGAATATAATGAAGAGATGAAATTCGAGGAACCAGTTATTGGCGAAGACACGAAGACTAAGGAGGAAGAACAAAATGAAACGCTACCCATGAAGTTAGACAGTCCAATTCAGGATGAGTTTGAAAACGGTGGCGGCAAAAGAAGGTTTCTTGATCTAAATGAGCTTGCACCGGGTTCTGGATTTGAGGATGGTCCCATAAGGGATGACGATGATTTAAATAATTTCTGAAGTTATGTAGATTGGATGACTTGAATTTTTATGCAAGCTACCTTCAGATTGGTGAGTCAATTTGTCAGTCGATGTTATGTTTAGTGATACTAAAGGGTTCAGATGGCGAAAGATTGTATAAGAGTCTGAAGATTGATATTATCAGCCTTTAGAAGCCAAATTGTTGTATTTAGAGCTAGCAAGCCTTCTCTGGAAAGGTACTAATTTTCTTACATCTATGTATTTCAATGTTAACCTAGCTTCTTAAAACATTTGCATTTATGTATGTGAACATTGTGAACGAGGTAATATAAGATCCACTACACACGAATTTCCCCTTTTTAGTCTTTATTGATTAGGGGTGTTCTTCAGTTCGGATCGGTTTATTCGGCTCGATTACTCCGTTTTTTTTTTTTTTTTTTTTTTTTTTTTTTTTTTTTTTTTTTTTTTTTTTTTTTTTTTTTTTTTTTT
>LBNU01026677.1:74645-84976 GCA_014162995.1 Artemisia annua | reverse complement strand
AAAAAAAAAAAAAAAAAAAAACCCCACCAAAATGGTGATATAAATTTTTTCCCTGTTAAGCTCCTATAATGCATACAAGAGAAGTCAGGCATCAGCTTTATAGCAAAAATTAGGCATTGGTCGATGTCAAAGACAGCCTATTTTGTTTATTTTGGTTGTAGGCTTATTACAACAATAAGATACCCAATCCCGGCCCCCGTCGATGCAGAAGTATAGTTGTGAGCTTATTCTTCCCCTTAATTTTGGGCTGGGTTATAATTGGCATGCTTGTGTTTTGAGTCACCTTTTCCACTACTTGAGTACAATTGAAAAGCTCGAGTAGCTTGAGCTTTCATCTTTGGTTAATACCAAATTTCCATGTGTAAAACAGCGCAAGGGTTCTGTCATTTATTCACTAAAAAAAACTTCTAAAATTGGTTAAGGTTTAGCTCTCAAAAGTTCCACACGAAGTAAGAAAACAAAGCAAAACTATATATAGATTTTGGATCATGACGACGTCAGCTTGCCGTATTCGATTAGGGATTTTGTCCATCGACTTCTTGTGACAACATCAGCTTATGGAATGTGACGGTGTCAGCTTGATGTTGTGACGACTTTAGCTTGATCGTCTCAGCACACTGAGTCGTCATAAATCATATTTATTTTTCATTTTATGGGCATTTTTAGTGACCACGTTAGATATGCCGGTCACAAACTTGAAACTTTGTTTTTTTCATCCGTTCTTCGTCCAAATGAGCCCAAATCTTGTACGTTTTCAGCAAATGCATTCCCAAAGACATAAAAGTCAAAAAGAAAGGAAATAAGGCAATAAATGATATAATATGCATGAGAATTAAAGGTTAAATGACTCCTAAAACCGTACGTTTTTGCACCTTATCTCGTAAATGACCCCTAAAGTAGCATTTTACGCCTCATCACCTTTTATTAAGCACAATCCCTTTGTTATTTCTAGTTGGAGTAGACTTCCATAACCTACTTAACATTTCAATTGATTCAGCAATCAACATCATCACTAATTATACTAAAAGACCAGTAAATGGTCCAACAGGTTGTAAACAGTGAGTACTAATCTTACATACTATTACACCCCAAAACCAAAAGTATTGTTTGACTAAAATAAGTATATGTTGAATTATATGAGTATAATGAAATATGATTGGTTTGTCAAAAAGTCAAAACAGAGGGTCAACTATACAAGTCAAAGGACTAGAAATGATATAAGTTATGAACTTGGGGTACACAATGTCACAAAGTGAAAGTACATGGACTATTTGTGTAAATATCCTTAAGTTCCATTTCCACTAGTTTCTTGGGTAAATGCTACAAATTACCAACGTACTTTCAAATTTCTGCCGACTTGAAACACGTACTATTTTATTCAATGACTTCAACAATGAACTTTCAAATTCTATTCCACGATAACCAATATGATTGAAATTCTGTTACAAGATAACCAATACAATTAAAATTCTGTTACAAGATAACCAATATGATTGAAATTTTGTTTCGATAACTAATATGATTGGAATATTTTATTCAAGGACTTCAACACTACATAGTCATATTGGTTATCTTGGAACAAAATTTGAAAGTACGTTGTTGAAGTCCTTGAATAAAATAGTACGTGTTTCAAGTCGGCACAAATTTGAAAGTACGTTGGTAATTTGTAACATTTACCCTAGTTTCTTCCATTTTCTTGAAAGATGTACGTGTGTGCTTGTGTGCGTAACGAATATAAAGAAGAAGAAGGGATTTTGATGATTCTTGGTGGTTTGATGATTGAGAAGTGAGAACTAGCAAAAGTTTTAATACTAATTATGTGCTTATGTGATGGTTATGAGGAAGAACTTAGATGAAGATTAAATATCAATTAATTGTAGATCGTAAAGTAATTATTAGAGTTTAGTAGATTAACATCATCTTCATAAGGTATGAATGATTAATTGAGTTATATATTGAATTTGCATACATGCATAAGAATTGAAGATTTAAATGAGGTTATTTAAATACACTGATGGTTAGATTATGTTTGATTTATGATGAAATCATCATCATCATCATAGTTAAATACTTAAATTGTTTGTGAGTGATGAAGATGAAGTACATGTAAGCGTAAGCATGTTTATGTTCTTTTAAGGGTGTTTGGATTCATGTTTAAGTATCATGTGTTTGAATAAGATTAAGATTGATTCTTATATAATAAGTTGATGATGATGATTATTTATTTACTTATTTTTTTTAACGTATTAAAGTAATTAAAAACCAAGTTTTAAGTGTTGGTTTAGTTTGGTATGTTTAAATATGTGTTTATGTTAGCTTTAGAAATAGAAAAGTGTCAATCATAGTACGTTTTAATAGTTTAATGTTTGGTTGTGTAGTTTGTTAAATGTTTGGTTCTATGTGATCTCGTATGTCTAGTAGCATACGAGATAGATTATGTAACGGGTATAAATAACCCTCCATAACATGAGATATGTGTGTGACACCATATTATGATAATACATTTCTCTCATTCTCTCTCTTTAGTTTATGTGTGCACCACTCACTCTCTCTTTCTCTAGAATCCGTATTACGGAGTATATATAGCTTGATTATGGGCCGATAGTTTAAATGAAAAATGGGTTGAATTTTGTAAAAGAAAACAAGTTTTTGTAATGAGGGATTTGAAATGGTAGAATTTTAAAGTAACAATGCATAATTTTGAGAGAGCTCCCAAATGACAGAATTTGTCATTTTCTAAAAATCATATAAAACCAACCATAGCTCGATTTAAAGTGTATCATAAGAAAATTAGTAACAATGAGTCAAATTTAGTTACGCACTTTGTGCAGAATTTTTCTGTAAAGTCATGTTTTGGTTTCAAAGTGGTATGGGGTTGCATCCTGAGTCTAGTATGAGATACTAGAAGAATACTAGAATGCATTATACAACAACAACAACAACCAATCCCGTCAGAGCTAGGTATGGGAGGGGTGAGATGTAGGCAGTCACACCTCTACCCGAAGGTAAAGGGACTGCTTCCATAAAGATCTTCGGCAAGTGCGCGTGTGCAGGCGACCAACCAAAAAGTAAGGTGCGACGAAAGAGATACAAAGAAATAAACGACACATATAAGTCAAAACCATACATGCGATCAGAGACCTAAACGAAAATATATAAAAAATAAAGAGAGGAAGCAAGCCATAAAAGGGGGAAAGGCACTAAGAGACAAGGGAGTGGTAACGCAGCTTGGGCGTTATCGCCTAGCTGGCAAGCCAATAACGGCGTTTCCTCGTTTCACCATTTCCTCCTCCCAAACGTTGCTTTAGCGTTTTAACGCAAGTTATGTTGGCAACGCAAGGAATAAAAAAAAAAAATTACAAACACCCCCTCCCTAATATAGCCGTTGGGCAAGGATGAAAAAGGAAAAAAAAAAATTGAAACTTACCGTTTGTTTGAATACAACGGTTATATTTTTAAAAATTAAATTTTTTCAAACCCTTATAAATACAACTATTATACTTATGTTATTCACACACGAAAAAAAAAAAACCAATGGCTTGCAACAAACTCCCTCATACCGTCGAACAAATTCAAGAATATGTCAGGAAACAGGCCGAGATAGACGACACGGCTCGACAAGAGGCTATTGTCGAACTTATTAACAAGTTTGAGCACGCAAAGGCACTCAAACAACAACTGAGAACACAATACCATGAGTGCAATCACATTTCTGACGACAGAAAATTTGTGATTAACGATTTTTTGTATGCTGAATTTCGCAAAGATCATGCCGTTGTTGAGAAATTGAGGAGCTGTGTGAGTCAGATACATGCCCAAAAAGCAAACAAGATACGTTGGAGTTACGAGGAAAATGTGGAAGCTGCTATGGTTGAGCAACAACAACAGACCGGTGCATCAAGTTCATCTGCACCAAGAGGTGTTGATGATAGTGGCTGGAACTCTGACAAAGAGCGTGAGCTGAGCAGGATGGAAGCTGAGTTAGAAGCAGAGAGGTTGGCGAGCTTTGATCCTTACGACGACGGTTACGACTCAAACAAATCTCAGACTTGGGATCACCCGTACTACAACTGAAGCTAGGTTTATGTGATGTTTTAATTTACTATCGTTTTTAATTTATGTGATGCTTTAATCTAGGTTTATGTGATGTTTATGTAACATTTTAGTACATTTTAGTATTCTGTTAAATAAATTCATTTCCTAAAAGAAACATTACAATACGATACGGGAAACAAGACATACGACACAAATAACAGATACGATACGAGAAACAAGACATACAACATAAGTAACAAATACGATATGAGAAACAAGACATTACAATTCGGCCCATCTGGGGTTGTTTCTCAAAACCTGCCACAGGTGAACATAATTGAAGCTTTTCCCACCATAGCGATCTTTAAAAGTTCTCATTGCATTTGTGAGACAAACAGTGTGATCGTCCCCGGTTGTTAGCCGCAAGTGTTTGTAAATACCATTGAATACAATACATTCACTGTTGAGTCTGCACCATTTACTCGACACCATATCTTTGTTTCGATTGGGACCGTCAGAAAGATTGTTGAAAATGATAACAACCCGGTTCCAAAAAGAGTATGCATCGTGTTGGTAAGGATCATGAACTGCAACCCAAGCTTGAGCTAGCAAGATTTCTTCTTCTACTGAACAACGATTACTCATTTCGAATGTTTGAAGTTTGAAAAAAACTTGTAAATTGGTATGCTATTTATAACCGTTTAAACCAATAGGAGCGGGATAAATATTTAAAATTCAAATTCAATTAGGAGCGGGATAATAGTTAAAATTCAAATTCAAATATGAGCCGGATAAATATTTAAAATTCAAATTCAAATATGAGCGGGAATATATTTTATAATATAGTGTTTGAATGTTTAATTAATGAAATTGTTGAGGGTGGAATTTGTAAATTTGTAAAAAGTAGTGTTATTTGGTGTTATGATTTCCTGGTGTTTTTTGGTGTTATGTTATTTGGTGCTGAGATGATATGGCGCTGACGTGGCGCGGTGTTATTTTATAACTTGTGTTATCAATCCCTTTACTCTAAGGGCACAAAAAGGCAAAAAACACATAGGCGACATAGGATACTAAAAGGAAACCGCAAAAAGCCTCCAAGATAAATAAATACATAAAATAAAATGATGCATAAATGTCAAGAAGCCATCAAAGGGAAACAAACATGCACGCAGGAAAGGGAAAATGGCAACAAAAAAAAAAAAAAAAAAAAGCTACGACACAGGTAGAACTCTAAAGGCCTACGTGAAGCACAAGAATTCCTCACACCTGATAATGTGATAAGGGACGTCTTCGAGTTGGTGAAAGCTGCCTTAAGTTTTATGATACTTAATAGGAAGTGTACGATAGCTGAAAGATTTGATGCTAGTTGAGTTATGGATGATCTCAAGTATGCTATAAATTGATGGTGTGTAAATACTCATCATTTTTGTATCATCTGAACTGCCAAAACATCCAAAAACACCCAAATATGCATCAAAATACTGAAAATATCCCAGGGTTGTGTTTTATATGTTTTAGATGCAAAATGTTTGAAAACAAATGAAAAACGAACAAAGTTTGCACAATTGGCAGTTTCAGTCCCTCAACTTTCAAAACTTGTCAAATCTAGTCCCTAAGCATTAATTTTGAAGGAAAAGTAAACCAAAGTCCTTAGAAAATCACAAGTTGTCATAATTAATCCTTTGGTGAAAAGTTTCAAAAGTTTAAAAGTTTAGTCCATGAACTTTGCAAAAATGTCAAAAATAGCCCCTGGGATTAAAATCTTTTGGAAAATTACAATTATGGTCCTTGAATTATGAAACTTTGGCAAAAATAATCATTGGGTGAAAAGTTTGGTGAAATTACATGTTTGGTCCCTCAAGATTCAAAATTGGCAGAACTAGTCCCTGGGAAATTCAAATATGGAATATTATCAACATTGGTCCTTATAATATTCACATTTGGCAAAAATTCGCCCTTGAAGATACTTTGGAACTTTGGCAACTTCAGTCCCCCAAGAATCCAAAATTACACCTATGGTCCCTATACTAAACTTACAAAACCAAACGGACCAAAGTACTAAACCCAAAACAAACCCAAACCAATCCAGTCCAAACCCCCTTATAACTCCCTAGCCCTTTTCCATGTCTGACCCAATACACCTTAGCCCAAAACCCCCTTTGTTATAAAAAACCCACCCCCGTCCCCTTTGTTTGACCAACAGTCAAACTCACATTCCCTCCCACTCCACCAAAACCAGAAACCACCAGTGGTATTCATCCCCTCCACCCCCACTTGCCTCCATCACATCCCACCGCCCACACCACTATCACCTAACATCACCTCCACAATAAATGCACCACCCCTATTGCTATAAAATTAGTGCAAATTGCAGTTTACTCTTTTGGCGCCAAAAAGATCAAACGGCCAAGATTGCTCAAAAATGATCCAAGGGTCAAGATTTTTGATGGGAAAGATTCAGAAGACCTCAAGGAACCCTAATTCTCAAGTATAAAAGCAAGAAGATGCAAGGAGAAGTGTGTGTAGTCACTTAATTAAATTTCTATGTCGAATTAGTGTAATTTCAAATTCTAGTTGTTAGTTTTAATCAAAGAAGCTTGTAATCTGTTTCAAAGTTGTAATTTGATCTTTTGTTAATCAAAATTCCATTGTTATCAGTTCAAATTCAGTTTCATCATTTCAAATTGCAAATTTCCTTTTTAGTTCTAATGGTGTTCTAAGCTTAATGTTACTGTGTCATAAGCTCACTTAGGTCATAGTTAATCATAAGAAAACATAAAAAGGTAAAAAATTCAGAAACAAAACATCACAGGGTACCTTTGCAATTGACCTTGGAATGCTTTGGAAGTTGCCTACAATGGAGGGGCAAGATGGACTTTACCTAGCTTATCCTTGATAAGCTAGGAGCTTGTTGAGCTTAGAGATATTCTAGTAAAGCTAGAGTTGATGTTTTCCATTTTCAATTTCTTAAAATTCCAAATTTTAGTGCATTTCTGTGATTGTACTGTTTACTTGCTTACAGTTCCTATTCTGTGTGTTTTAGTGCTTAACTAGTGTACTTATAAGATAATATAGTGTGTAGTTGTGTGGTTGTTAATTGGATTTCATTGTTGTTTCAAATTCTAGTTTCATAGTCAAATAGGTGGATTTGCTAAATCTGTGTTTCATGTTGTTATTGTTGGTACTCTATGCTCAAAAGGTCTCATGAAATGGAAATATAATCTTTGAAATCAATGTTAAGGTCTTAATTTGTCATTTGCTTTGAAAATCACAAAACAGTTTAGCAAATAATGTGTTTGGTTCAAGGTTGTTATCTGTGTTCTAGTCTGTGATAGTTGTTGTTTTTGGGTCACACAAGTTCTCTTAGGTCATATTAGTTCATAGCAAACATAAAAACCAAGGGTCCTTTGCAGAATAGTCAAAACTTTCTTGTGATTCAATCATCTGTACACTGTCTTGGATTTGGAGTCCATAATCACCAATTTTACTTCAAAAGTTGTTAGTATAACTTGTCTTAGTCTCAAATCAACATAATATTTCATCTTCAGTAGGCTAGATTCAATCAAATCTCACCAAAGAACTTAGTTCAAAAATTAAAAAAGTCAAATTGACAGATAAAAAGTTTTTGAACAAAATAGTTGATTTAATTGTGATCTTATTACTAGGTATTAAGTTATAAGCTTATAGGGTATTCATATTTTGTTGCTAATCTTTAATAGGATATTTTTATTTAATTTTTATTTAGCTTGTAGACTGCTTTTTCTGTGGCTTTTTCTTAGTGCTTTTTCAAAAACTTGCCCTGTGCACAGGATAAGTGAGCAATCTCATAAGCTTGCATAAGCTTCATTAATTGTTCTTAGCTTGTGCATTTTGGTTCTTTTGAAAGCTTAGCTGGCTAGTTTGTTGATTGCATACTTATTTCCCTTTTATCTGCTTATTTTCATTGCTTATTTTGCTCAAAACATTTTCACAAAACCACTCACTATACTGACTAATCAGTATAGGTGAGCAATTTTCACAAGCTCACCATAAGCCCTCCACTGAGCTTTAGCCTGTGTGTTTTAGCTTTTTAAGAAGCTTAGCAACCCCTTTTCAAGTTTCCATTATCATTTAACTTTTTCAAGCTTATTTACTAGGACTGCACTTAGCCTAAACCTTGTCCCATTTTCATATACCCTGTGCACTCAGTGCATTTGAGCCAAATTTCATAAGCTCCCCACAAGCACAATAGTGATCCATAAGCTCTGCTTATTGGCTTATTTTGAAGCCTGCTAGGTCAACTTTTGAGATCAAGTCTCATTTTGGATCCTTGACCAACCCTGTGGACCCCAAAAGGTCTGCAACCTAGTACTTTGGTCTGTGTTGTATACTTGTATCTGTGTGAATTTGGAATTGCTTATTTGATTATTTTGGCTTATCCAGTGTGCTTTTTCAGTTCTTTTGGCTTAATTTGTGTTCATATAAGTTGTTTGCATATTATTTTCTAGATTGTAAGTACTGTATAGCTTATTAATAGCTTTTGCATCATCAAAAATCCAAAATCAAATCTGTTAAGCTATTAAGGGGTGAAAAGTGCTTATTTTTAAGATCTAAAAAGTTTTTTTTTATTAAAGTTGTCTAATTTTAGTGTTTAAACAGTTTTGTAAAAAGAAAATCCAAAAAAATCACTTTTAATAAAGTGATAGCTTCTATTTAAGTCATTTGGCTTATTATTAAGCTTTTTCAAAAAGCAATTTTCATTTTTATAATTTTCATAAGTTCCTGTTCACTTGTAGTATTTATAATAATTTTCTTAGATTTTTATCTGTTAATTTAGTATTTATAATAATTAAAATTAGTTAAATTAGTTTTAATTGAAAAACCAAAAAGAAAATCACTTACTGTTTACTTTTAATCACTAGTATCTTTTCATAAATTTTCTAGTTCTTATTAATTATAAAGTATTTTTAGAAATTAGTTTCAGAGTTTTTACTATTCATTTACTATTATTCTCATTTAAATTAGTTTAAATAGCTTTTAATTAGTAATTGAGTAAATAATTAATAAAATAGTGTAATAATAGTTTTTATAAACTTTTTATAATTTTTTAAGGTTCCTGTATTAGTTAATTATTTTTTAAAATATTTCATAATTATCTAAGTCATTTTTAGTATTAGTAGTAATTTAAATTATTTAAAGTAGTTTAATTAATATAATTAGTAATTAATTAGTATTAAATCCACAAAAAGACAAAAATACATATTTTCAATTTTTATATTTCTTTTAAGTCATTTTAGATTTTTAGAAATTAATTTTGCAATTTTATAATTTATTTAAATTTGTAGTATAACTCTTTTTAAATTACTTTAAATAGAATTTTAATTAAGTTTTAAATAGTTTTATTAAATAATTAATATTTAAATAATAAAATAATCAAAAAAATAATTTTCTTTTTAATTTAATTTTCTTTTCATTTTAAGTTTGTAAAAGTTGCATTTTCACCCTCTGTAGTTTATTTTTGTATTTTTCCACTTTTTTCAGTACGCATTTACGTTTTTAGGATTATTTGTAATTCTGTGTTTATTAATACTGTTTTATTATCATTTCATGCAACCATTAGTGTAAAATCAAATCAAAATCTTTATCTGGTTACTATTCCCAAATCACTCATTCCCAAAACGTTTCCAAAACACAATATCAATCTCGCTGGGACATAACGACCCGGGGATACACTGTGCTTACACCGGATCATAGATTGATCACTTTCTCTCTCATAGCTTGACTTAGTTGACCAGGAACCCTTGGTTGACTTAGTTGACTATTTGGGAGAAGTCAAATTTTGGCGCCGCTGCCGGGGAGGTTGTTACGTGTTTTCAAAAACGTTTAGGTTTAGTGGTTTTCAAAACCCTCCTTGTACAAATCACATCACTTTGTAAATTTTTGTAAAAATCTTAATCATATCAGAAAAAGTCATTAACACTTTTCCTAAAGTGTTAACAACACCAAAAAAATCATAAACAACAAAACAAATCGTGAAGTTAAATTACTTCGTTTTCTTTAAGATTACAACCTATACAGGTGGAATACGGAGGTTCTGACATTAAATTGCGAACCGAAGAGAGATCCATTCTTCTCTCCCGCCACCCTGCGAGTAGTCTTAAAGGAACGATTTCGGTTAACGAATCGATTCCAAAAATAATTTCCAAGTTTTTTCACACACACCCCAAAAAGCCAAAAACATTTGTTTTATTGTTAAATAAATACGTAAAATATTACCACCGCAAATCAAGGCAGAATACAACCCAACTGGGTGTATG
>LBNU01026677.1:37532-49551 GCA_014162995.1 Artemisia annua | reverse complement strand
TTTGTTGCTTGTTTACATATTTCAAAAAGAAAATCAGAGTTTAGAAATCATTTGCTCACAAAAAATTGGTCTTGTACTTGCCTAGGTGAGCCTTTACCTCCCCTGTGCACAGGTTTTTGTCCATCTTCATAAGCTCACACAGGGCTTATTAGTGGACCCCACTGAGTGAGTCTTGGCTTTTTGGAAAGCCCATAAGCTCATCTACAAGCCCCAATTTTTGTTTTGCATTTCCAAAAATATTTAATAGGTCTGCTAGTCCCATTTAGTTTGTCAAAATTTTACCTGTGTTCAAGTAGTCAGTGTAAACACCAATCTTTATAAGCCCACACAGAGCTTATTAGTAGGCCCCACCTTGTGATTCTTGGCTTTTTGGAAAGCCAAGCAACCATAGTTTCTAGTTCTAGGCTTATTTTGGTTTTTCTAACTCATTTAATAAGCTGAATCAAGCATACAAAAAACTTGCAGGCCTGGTTGTTACTGTGGCAATTGTGATTGCTTATTTGTGCTTTTTGGCTTATTCAGTGTGCTTTTCTCGTACCTTTTGCTTATTTCATGTTCATATAAGTTGTTTGTAGCTTATTCAATCATTTGTGATCACTGTGTGGCTTATGTTCAGCTTTTGCATTGCTAGTTTGACCAAAGTCAAACTGCTAATCATTTAGCATTCCACAGAGCTTATTTTTGAGCTTAAGCAAAAGTGTTTTCATAAAAGTTTTTCATTCTCAGTATATAAACAAGTCTCAAAAAGAAATTTTCAAAAATAATCACTTTTTAAGAAAAGTGATAGTTTCTATTTAATATAATTTAGATTTTTATTTTTCTTTTTAAATTTTTATTAAGTAGTAACCTGTTTTTATAATTTTCTTAAATTTCTAGTAACCAACAGTATTTGTAGTAATTTTCTTAGAATTTTTCCTTTTCATTTAGTATTTATTAGAATTAAAAACAGTTTAATTAGTAATTAGTTAATAATAGTAAATTAAAAAGTTTTAATAGATTTTATTAAACAGTAGCATCTTTTTATAATTTTCCTAAGTTCTAAATAATAATTAGTACTTCTGGTAATTTTCTTATTATTTCTACTATTCATTTGGTAATTCTTAGATTTAATTTTAATTAAAACAGTTTAATTAGAAAAACCAAAAAGAAAATAGTTGTAGTGTTTAAAATTAATCTCAGATCCATTTTTATAATTTTTCTAGTTTGTATACATTGTTTAGAACCTGTAAAATTATCTTTATAATTTTCTCTTTTCATTTTCTAATTTTCTCCTTTTATATAGTTAAATTAGGCTTTAAATATTAATTAAGTTTTTAATTTATAAAAGATCCAAAAAAAGACAAAAATAGTTAATTTTAATTTTTATATTTATTTTAAGTCATTTTAGATTTTTAGAAATTAATTTTGCAAATTTTTAGTGTAATTTGTAATCTTAATCCTTTTTAGAATTGTTATAAATTAGTTTTAATTAAGTTTTTAAATAGTTTTATTAATTAACTAATATTTAAATATTAAAATAATCAAAAAAATAATTTTATTTTTAATTTAATTTTCTTTTCCTTTTAATTTTGTAAAAGTTTCATTTTTACCCCTGTAGTTTGTAATTTGTCGTATTTAACCTTTTTCATTTTACGTATTTAATCTGTCTGTATTAGGTTTCCCCAAAGCCTAATTCTGTTCCCCTGTAGTGTAGAATTTTGTTATTTATCATTTCCATTAGTGTAATCAACTCCAAATAATCAAAATCATTATCTGGTTACTTTCCTCAAATCACTCATTCAGAACGTTTTCCCAAAACACAATTTCAATCTCGTTGGGACTTTAACGACCTGGGGAAACACTGTACTCTCCAGGATTTCATTGTATTGGGCTTTAGACTTTCAGGGTTTCTTTGTTACGGTTAGCCATTCACAAGTGGCTAGCTTGTGTAACAAACCTGTTGGTTCTGAGACCAATCAGGAAGCTAATAGGTGTGTTCTTGGTCCTTGGTTCTCAGTTTTATGCTTGGAAAGCTCTTGTAAGCTCATTTCTCAATTTATGCATCTCACTGTACAAGTACTTATTTGCTGCTTTTCTTTGTGTTTTTATGCTTATTTAGTGTGTTAGAGTTAAGTTGTTGCTTAATATTGCCTATTTGTTCATTATAATACTTAGTTGCTTCAATTTCTTATTCAACTGCCATATTTCGCTTGTTAGAGATTATCTATGTTTTAGCTGTTATATTTGATGTTTATGTGCTCATATCAGCTTATCACATCATTAATTAATCTTGTGCATCAGTATTGTGGTTTAGAACAGTCTTTTACTTTGAAAATCACATTTTTAATCATTTTAGGGAGTGTTTGGATTTACTGATCTAGCTAGGATTCAGGTTGTTTTTATTGGTGTTTTATGGTGAATCATGTTTCTTTAGGTCATTTTAGCTCAATAAAGCCATAAAAACCTGTTGCTCTTTTATAAAAAGCCAAAATGCATGTTTAATCTCAATTTTTCATTAACTGATAAAGATTTTGGTACCACAATCATTCTCACGGGTTCATTAGTGTGCAAGATAGCTAAATTTAGTTTCATTTCAACTTCTAATATCATGTTCAGTCATTAGATTAGGATTAAAACTCACAAAAGTCAACCTAAGTTCATTTTCATAAAAGTCAAATTTCATAGCTCAGTTTGAAAAACCATTTTTGGTAGGATTTATCATTTGCTCAGTTTTTATCCTTTGTTTCTGAAATTCAGGATTCTTAAAGTTTGCCAGCTTGTGTTTGCAATAATAATTTTTGTACAATTTTTAGATTTTTCCTTAATAGCTTAATGGTTGCTTAAAGTTGCCTGGTTGGCAAGTTAGTGCCCTGCACCAGAGTCCACTGGCTAACAAGGCACTTTCACAAGCTTGTAGCTTGTTCACTAGTGTACTTTAGCTTTAGATTTTTGATGTTTTGGAAAGTTCATAGTCCCAACTGCTTATGCATGTGCTTATTCCTCATTTATCTGCTTATTTGCATGCTTATTTTTGGCCTTCTTTGTTGTCTCATCAAACTCATCACACTGACTCATCAGTGTGATTGAGCCATATTCATAAGCTCTTATAGAGCTTATTAGCGGGACCCACTCTGTGTTCTTTGGCTTTTTGGAAAGTTCACAAGCACAGCTTGAAGGTTCAGTGCTTAAATTATGCTTCTGAGCTTATTTGATAAGCTAAAGCTTGGCCTGCATAAGCCCATTTGGACTGCTCAGTAGTGTTTGGATTGTGGATTTGGATTTTGCTTATCCTACTTATATTGTGCTTTTCAGTGTGCTTTTTGGATTATTTTAGCTTATTCTTACTTACTTATATTGTTGTTAGCTTATCTTTCCTTGAATCTTAGCTTATAGCTTATCTAAATAGCTTTTTAAACTCATAAATCTCATTTTAAGCTCAAATAGGCAAACTGTTAGAGTAATAAGCTTGCACACAGCTTATTTTGGAGATTAAAAAAAAAGTTTTCTTTTTAAAAGTTGCTTATTGTTAATGTTTATGAGAAACGAGCAAAGTTTGCAGACTTGGCAGAATCAGTCCCTCAACTTTCAGAAAGTGTCAGAATTGGTCCCTAGAAGATTTATTATGAAAAAGTCAACAACAGTCCCCCAGGAATCAAGGAATGACAATTCCAACCCTTGGATTAAAAGTTTCATGAATTGGCAAGAAAGGCCCCTCAAGTTTCAAACTTGACAGAAAATACCCCTGGATGTTTAATTTGGAAAATATTCAACAAGGGTCCTTATATTATTGAAACTTTGCAAGTTTAGTCCTTGGAATAAGTTTGGAAAATTGGCAAGTCAGGCCCTTGAATTTTTAGTTAATTACAAAATTTGTCTTTGTGTTTTGCTAACTACAAACCAAACGGGCCCTTTAGTTTATTTAACCCAAAAACATAAATACCCCCACCCCTAATAAACCCAATCCAGTCCAAACCCTACCACTTATCACCTGGCCCATCATTACAAGCCCACTAAATCCCCTTAGTTAATAAAACCGGGTCAAACCCCGGTCAACTCTCCTTCCCTCCCACTTTACCACCTCCACTGCTCACAAAACCACCCCTGGTTTTCACTTCAACTTGGCTACCAACTCTGCTACTCCCCCATCACTTGTTACCCTCCTCTAAACAACCATCCAAGAAGCATTAATTACTCCTAAAACCTAACACTCAACCCACAACTGGCTTATATAGTTTTGGCGCCAAAAATCATTTTAAAGGCTAGGATGAGTTTCAGAGATCCAAGGGTCAAGATTTTTGATGGGATTTGTTCAGAAAGCCACTAGAAACCCTAATAGTCAATATAAAACAAAGGAAAGAGGAAGAAAAAGGGTGGTAGTTTTAGTAATTTATTTTGAATGTTGTTTTTAGTATAATTCCATTTCCAGTTGTATCTCTTAGTTAAGAAAGCTTGTTGTTGGGGTATAAAAGATCAAAGTACTGCTAAAGTATTTAAAGTCAAAGTACTGCTTGTGATCAAAGTACTGCTCGTTGATAAAGTCAAAGTACTGCTTGAAGATAAAGACTGAAGATTAGATTAGGAATATTATGTATATTCTAGAATATTCTAAAGTTAGAATTTGTATACTTGTCGTTCAAGTATTGTAAACCGACTAGGGTATTCCTTGTGCCTATAAAAGGATCCCTAGGTCATTATTAGAGATACGAATACTTACGAATACTTTTAGAGAAAAGCTAAAGTTCGATATTAGCTATATTAGGGTTGTTTGTGAATCTGTACAATTAGCAGGTTCAAAGTTTGGTTAATATAAAGTGTTGAAGTTGTTATAATTCTTCTTAGCTTTGTTAAGTAATTCCGCATACTTAATAGAGTAATTCAGTGTTTCATCATTAGTAGTTTAGGATTTATCCAAGACTGCTAAACCTTAGACAAGCTATAATAAAGTAGTTTGGTCAGAGTATAACGATCCAACAAGTGGTATCAGAGCTTGTGTGGAAACTCTGATTAAGAAGAAACCCTAAACCCTAAATCAAGTCGATCTTCTAAACAAACCCTACAAGATGTCTCAACCTGAACCTACACCTATGCCATCCATCACCACTGTTAGAATTCCCATAGTCAAGAAGGGAGAGTATGATCTCTGGAGCATGAAGATGAGGCAGTACATTGCTATTACTGACTCTGCACTTTGGGATATCATTGTCAATGGCAATCAAGTTATAGAAGAACCTGAAGTCGTTCCTGGACAGCCTAAACCACCTCAGCAACAACTCTCTGCAACTGTAAAGAGGAATCAAGACAAAGCTCTCAACATACTGCTGTCTGCTATCCCTGATGGCCACCTGTTGAAGTTTCATAATGCTAAGGATGCTAAACAACTGTGGGCTGCTATCAAAACAAGATTTGGAGGTAATGATGCTTCCAAGAAGATGCACAGAAGTTTGTTGAAGCAGCAGTTTGAAACCTTTGCTGTTGGAGAAAGAGAAGGACTTGATGCTGCCTATGAGAGATTTCAAAATCTTCTCAGTATGCTAGAGATACATGGTGTAGAAGTCTCTACTGAAGATGCAAACTTGAAGTTCCTAAGGAGTTTGCCATCTATCTGGCATGTGATTGCTACTATGATCAGAGGTCAACCTGATTTGGCTACTATGGACTTTGATGATTTATACAACAACTTGAAGGTGTATGAGCATGAGATGAATGGTAAATCAGGTTCATCAACCAACAGTATTGCTTTTGTGTCTCCTGCCAAGACAAGCAGTACTTCCACTAAAAGTACTGCTTATCCAGTTCAAAGTACTGTTGCTGATGTTTACTCAACTGTGTCTACTACCACTTCACAACCCTCAAACAACATCAATTGTGATGATGTTGTGTGCTCATTCTTTGCTCAACAAGCCACTTTACCTGTTACCTATGAAGAAGACCTACTGCAGATTGAAGAAGATGATCTAGAAGAAATTGACATCAGATGGCAAGTTGCTATGATTACTGCTAGGATCAAGAAGTTCATGAAGAAAACAGGAAGAGGGATTGATTTCAAGGCCAAACAAGGTATTGCATTTGACAAGTCTAAGATTGAATGCTTTAACTGTCAAAAGACTGGTCACTTTGCAAGGGAATGTAAGTTTGCCAAGTATCAAGCAAACAGGATGATAGAAAAACCCAAGGTTGAACTCAAGGAGCTTCCTGAACCAAAACCAAAAGCATTTGTGGCTCAAGAAAACTTATCAGAGGTTGACTGGAGTACTGAATTTGATGATGAACCAGTTACTCTCTCTATGGTTGCAATGAAGGAATATGATTGGAGCACAGCTTTTGATGAGGAACCAGGATGTACTACTTTGGATTCCACTGAAGATCTTGGAGGCTTTGACTGGAGCATGGTGAATGAAGATGCACCTGTCCTGCTGGCTTTGGTTGCTACTGCACCTACTTCATCTACTGCTACTGAGGTATGCTCTAAGTGCAATAATGTGTATCAAAAGGTACTTAGTGATTATGTGTCTGAAAGAGATAAACATAATAAAGCTAGGTCTGAAGTCTTAGGTTATCAATTGACCTTAGAGTCCTTAGAAGCTAAAATAATTACACATGAAAATAATGAAGTAGCTTGGGCTGAAAAATACCAACAACAGGACTATCAGTTAAAGTTAAGTGAATGGAAGTTAGGATGTAAGGTGTCTGAGTTAGAAAAGATAACTAAGGAAAGAGATGATTTGTTAGAAAAGCTTAAAAGTTGGAACAAAGCTGGTCTTTCTCATGTCCAGTTCTGTGAAAAACAAAGGAGAGCAAGTGTTACAACTGGTCTAGGTTATGGTGTTGAATATAGTAGCTCAGATGAGACCACACCTAGTCCTAAGGAAGAAGTCAAGTCAGAAGAACTCTCAACTAGTGAATTTGAAACTTGTTCAGAAGAAAACACATCTAGTGATGAGGAACCCATAAGCCCAACACCTCCTGAATTTAAGAAAGATGAAGGGTATCATGCTGTTCCTCCTACCACTGGCAATTTTCAACCACCTAGGAAGGATGTTTCTTGTTTTGGGGTAGACAGTCTAGAGTTTAGGAATAAACTTAAGGGTCAATCTAATTCAAGTAAACCTGAAGTCAAAGTTGAGATTCTTAAGAATCATAGGAATACTAGGGGATCAGGGAATAATGTCAATGATAAGAGTTTCTCTAAACCTTTTTCAAAACCAGCAGTATTTTCTCACTTTAATCAAAGGACTGCTAGTCACTCAGCAGTTCCTTCAAATAATTCTTTCCAACATACTGCTAACTTTAGAAACTCTTCTCATTATTCACCTAGAGGTCACACTGGTCTTGGCTATAACCCTCAAAGATCTGGATTTGGGTCAATGAATCAAAAATTGTGTTTTGTTTGTTATAGTCCTAATCATTTGATAAAAGATTGTACCTTACATTCAAATTACTTAAGTCAATACCCAAAGACCAGATCTGCACAACATAGGCCTACAGAAACTAAACCAGCTTCACCCAAACCTGTTTGGAATTATTCTAGAAGGGTCAACCATAGTAATTTCACTAAATCATATAGGTACCCTCAACAGAAAAGAACTTTTTCTAAACAACCAGTACCTTCAGGTCATTCTTTTCAAGGTACTGGTAAGCCACAAACAGTATTCTCTCAAAGTACTGTTAGGAGATTTTCACCTAATCAAGGTACTGCTCATGTAAGACCCAATGTTTCAAAACGAGCTCCTGGCCATGATACCAATTTTTCTACATCTAAGAGGCCTTACAATAGAGTACCTAAACCACAGACCTCAACCCAAAAAGTTAAAACTATGTGGGTCAAAAAGGAAAGTACTGCTGGGGACAAACCAGTACTTTCAGAAAGTGTGGGTGGAAAAGAACATGCTGTTGTAAAAGAAAGTTGTTTTTCTAACAAAGATCAAGTTTTTGAACAAAAGAAAGTTATTGATCATGTTTTAAAAGATAGTGGGAATTACATACTTAAGATTTTAAGTATGTAACTCCACAAGGGGAACACAAGTCAGTAATGGCTTGGGTTCCTAAAAGAAACTAACTTTCTTATCTTTGTGCAGGGCAACCCAGAAGAAGAACTTAAAGATCATTTGATTGTTGATAGTGGTTGCTCTGGAAGCATGACAGGAGAAAAGGAGATTCTGACAGATTTTAAGCCATTTTTTGGAGGAAAAGTTACATTTGGGGATGATGCTACTAGAGGGAGAATTACTGGCAAAGGAACTATCAAGACTGGCAAGATTGATTTTGAGAATGTTAGCTATGTGAAAGGAGCTCAAGTTCAATTTACTATCAGTTTCTCAGATCTGTGACAAGAAGTACCCTGTCTTGTTCACTTATACATAATGTTTAATTCTCTCACCTGAGTTCAAGTTTGAAGCTGAAGAATTAGTGGTCTTTAGGGCACCAAGGACCAATGATGTGTACAGCATTGATATGAAGAATATCTTAGCTACTGAGAAAGTTACATGTTTAGTAGCTAAAGCATCAGTTGAAGAAGCACATCTATGGCACAGAAGACTAGGTCATGTGAATTTCAAGAACATCAACAAGTTAGTCAGAGGAAATCTAGTTCGAGGTTTACCTTCCAAAACTTTCAAGACTGATCAATCATGCTTGGCCTGCAAAAAGGGTAAACAACATAAAGCCTCCTGTAAGAAGCTTGAGGAAAGAACTGTAAGAGAACCTTTGGAGCTGTTGCATATGGATCTTTTTGGACCTGTTTCTGTTTCAAGCCTCAACAAGAAGAAGTACTGCTTAGTTGTCACAGATGATTGCAGTCATTTTAGTTGGGTCTTTTTCTTGGAATTTAAAGATGAGACATTTGATGCCATTCATGATTTAATCATCTCCCTGGAAAATCAGTTAAGACACAAGGTTAGAGGTATTAGATGTGACAATAGGACTGAGTTCAAGAACAAACTTATGGATGACTTTTGTGTTAACAAGGGGATCAAGAGGGAATTCAGTATTGCAAGAACTCCTCAGCAGAATGGAGTTGCAGAAAGAAAGAACAGAACTTTGATAGAAGCAGCAAGGACTATGCTAGGAGACTCACTCTTACCTATTCGGTTTTGGGATGAAGCAGTAAGTGCTGCTTGCTATATTTTGAATAGAGTTTCTATCACCAAACCTCAGATGAAGACACCCTATGAGTTATTGATGGACAGAAAACCTAGTATCAGCTTTATGAAGCCTTTTGGATGTCCTCTTACTATTCTTAATACCATTGACAATTTGGGAAAATTTGATGGCAAGTCTGAGGAAGGATATCTCTTGGGCTATTCTACAAACAGTAAAGGTTTTTGGGTATATAACAAAGTTACAAAGAAGGTTCAAGACTTTCTTCATGTTGAATTCCTTGAAGATCTACCAAACCAGAAAGGTAAAGGTCCTGATTGGATGTTTGACCTTGATATTTTGACTCCTTCTATGAACTATGTGCCTGTTAGGGGGGAGAATCAAGTTGTCCATTCAGAAGAAGACAATTCACAGTTCATAGTTCATGGTGTCAATGCTAGTCCTACAGATATTGACAAAGAACAAAGTATTGTCAATAAAAACCAAGGTATTGCTAATGATAAGCAAGATACTGTTAACTCAACCACAACAGTCTCTGATGAAGATCAAGCTATACAAGATGAATTAAATAGGATGCTTTTTCAAGAAACACTTGCAAAGTCCTATGAAGATGATCTAAGAAGAGCTTATGAAGCAGAACAGACAAAAGAAAATTCTAAATCTTCAACTGACAGCACTTTGAAGAACAGTACTTTGGATCCCAGTACTTTGATAATCAACATGAAGGTACTTCTAGGGGAATCAAGTCAAATACTTGGACAAATACTTAAGATTGGCCTGGTTCATCCATGTCTCCATTTGAAGAATCAGATGATGAGTTGCAAGATGAAGGAATTTTTGGTGAACAAGGTCCTGATCAAACAAATTTGGAAGATGATCTTACTGTACCAATAACTCACACTTCAAGAGTACATAAGAATCATCCTACAAACAAGATTATTGGTTCTCCTACTTCTGGTGTTCTTACAAGATCAAAAGCTAAAAGCATGACTAAGCTTCAAAATGCTTTACTTAGTTTTGTCTATAAACAGAACAGGTTAAATCATAAAGATCAAAAAACTTGTTTATTTGCTTGCTTCATCTCTCAAGAAGAACCCAAGAACATAAAGCAAGCTTTATCCAAAGAAAGCTGAGTTGAAGCTATGCAAGAAGAACTTCTACAGTTTAAACTTCAAGAAGTTTGGGTCTTATGTGATTTACCTGATGGCACGAAGGTAATTGGTACAAGATGGATCTTCAGAGTCAAAAGAGATGAAAGAGGTAATGTCATCAAGAACAAAGCAAGACTGGTTGCCCAAGGTTACAGACAAGAAGAAGGAGTTGATTATGATGAAGTATTTGCTCCTGTAGCAAGAATTGAAGCTATAAGATTATTTCTTGCTTTTGCCTCTTATATGAGATTTTCCAGTTTATCAAATGGATGTCAAGAGTGCCTTTCTTTATGGCAAAATTACAGAAGAGGTTTATGTTAAACAACCTCCTGGTTTTGAAGATCCTGAACATCCAAACAAAGTCTACAAAGTTGTTAAAGCACTGTATGGTCTTCATCAAGCCCCTAGAGCTTGGTATGAAAGACTTTCAAATATTCTGTTACAACATGGCTATAGGAGAGGAGCCATTGATAAGACTTTGTTCTTTAAGAGAGACAAAAAGGATATCATGCTATTTCAAGTGTATGTGGATGATATTATTTTTGGTGCTACAAAACAATCCATGGTAAATGTAATACCCGAAATTCTAATCTTGGTAAAATTACCAAAATGCCCCTATAATTTTAAAAATTAAATAAAAACTATAATAAACTACAAAATAAATTATAAAACACCACAATTGTATAAACTATGGTACCTAATAATTTTTAATAAGTCCAAAATAATGTCTAAGCCCAAAATGTTCATACTAGGCCACGCCCCATATTCCTTGTAGACCAAAATAATTAAGTTGTGTACAAAATAAATAAATTAACATAAGTAAATAAATAAAATAAATTGGATAAGTACCAAAATAAATTTAGAAATTATACAAAACTGATTCTAGCCCATTCCTAGGCCATTTTAGTCGGCCTAAATATTGCCCAAGATCAATTATATGATACGCATCACTTTCATTCCATTTTCACCATACGATTTAACAAAATAAAAACCCTAAAACTCCACAAAATTCCAATCGGCCATACGATTTTTCTTGGATGTTTTGCATAATTTTCGTGGCTTCTACAAGGCTTGAAAAATCTCAGAAAAATAGTGGTTCGAGTTTTGAAGGCCTATAATTCCTTTTGTCGAGTTCTTGTTCAATAACGAGGTAAAATTCCTTTTGAATAGTTCGACCCTCTATAATTTTGTTTTCCATTTTTCCTGAGTTCCTTAAATCATATATGGTCTGTGAAAAATGATTACAAGGTTGTGGGATCAGTCGTGTGCTTGTGGGGAATTTCTTGTTGTCGTGGTGATCGCTAAGGACCAAAATTCATTAAGCTCGTTCCACACGTTCAATAATTAATCTGGTATTTTTACCATGTTTCTTACATAATATGAGACACAAATAAAATAATAAACACGAACCATGCATGCTCTATAAGTCGGTTGTGAATTAAACCTTAAAAACGTGTCAAAACTCTAAATAATTCGATATTAATTTTCTGGGCATGAAAATTAATTTTCGTGGACTCTATATAATGTGTATGAACTCAGAAAAATACTGATTAAAATTGTGGAGGCTTGGATCATGATTTGTGGAATTGTTTCTAATCGTTAAAATTAAAAAGAAAATGAATAAAAGAAACCCTAAACAATTCGATTTAGGGTTAGGGTTTTGAACATGGAATATGGTCATTTAATGAAGTTTAAGGTTGTTGGGAATGATGGTGTAATGATTGGGAATTAATTTTAGGTTTGTGGTATTTTATTGTGTATCGATTTAAATAAATAAGTGTAGGGGTTGTTTT
>LBNU01026677.1:4451-26994 GCA_014162995.1 Artemisia annua | reverse complement strand
ACTAGCAACTAATTCCGCCCACTCCTTCAAAACCGAGATTTTACTTGCTTTCCTAAAAATATAAAAATAGAAAAAGAATCTTCCTTTACCCTTAGACCTATTAGAGTATTTTTTTCTATCCTAACGAACACTATTCCCTGTGAGAGAACGATCAATCCCCCGTACTTACCACTATCCTATACTACATCGGTCAGGTACACTGCCTGGTGGGGTTGTAAGCCTCTTGAGATCCCTTGAGAGGTAAAACCTGTTGTAAGGTCACAAAACCACGCATCATTAATCGTTAAGTGTCTAATAATGTCAAAGTTATAAAATGGAATTAAAATATGATAGCATGTGATGATGAGATGAGAATAATGTAGCTTAAATGCTAACAACTAAAATGAGATAAGTGTGGGTATGTGAAGAAGAGTGTGTTATAGTTGACGACCTATGTAAGGTCTATATGTGAAATAGAACGGAAAAGCCAAAGTGTTATTAAACGTAAAAGTGATGAATTAAAGTATATGAGCAAGAATGGGATGGTATGTGATTTAATCAAACACGACGAGATCGTGTTAATGTTATAGAATGTATATAAAAGGTAAATGGACGATAACGAGTGTGTTACAGTTGATGACCTATGTAAGGTCTATATGCGGAATAGTCGGATAGACTAAAATTGTAATAGTATAGATAATGGAAATGGTCAACAAGGGTTGACGGGTAAATGAGAACGTGGGATGAGTAAACATATAGAAAATGTGTAAACATGATATACAGGTTTCATATGCCTTATGAACTTGCCATGCTTAAATTAAAATGGATGTAATAGTATGTGTGTGTGTTAAAGTATTAATAGCTTGGATCCAATGTGTTGTTATAGTGTGATGTTACAGGTAACTCGGGAAACGTTACAGTGATTGTTACATAAATCCTATGGGATATGTTATAGTAAATCTTACGGGATATGTTATAGTGATCCTACGGGATGTGTTATAGCCCGAGTCAGCAAGTGAATGTTACAGAAATCCTTCGGGATAAATTGAATTGCCTTAACTGGCAAAGATTGCCTACATTCTTGGCATATGTAATAGCCCCTTCGGGGAAATGCTAAAGTAAAGTGGATCCAAGCTAGAAAAGAGAAAAGTTAAAGTGAAATGTTTGATTTATGAATGATGAATGTGAAATGATAAAAGATTGTAAGTTAAAGCGTGTAACAGATATGAGCGAGTGTTATGACGGAAGTGTATAAGTAGGATGGTTTATGGTTTCTTTATTTAAATGGATTGGGACGCCTCTTCATTTAAATAAAGAAGTTATGAATCGCCGAACCATGAGTTTGTATTTCTTGATTTACGTCGTTTGGGACGCCTCTTCATGTAAATGAGGAAGTATAAACAAGTGGGCTTATGTGTTCCTGACATGGCATGAGTAGGGTGAAGGGATAGAAAACGGGAGTCTAAAAGTGGTTAGATGTCTTAGGAGAATAAGATGGGTGTGATAGAGAAAGTTAGATTTTGACCCTAGGAGAGAGTCGTTATGTAAAACCTACATTTTAGGTGTCTTAAGTGTAATTTGAGACGGCGATAAACGTGAAGGAATGTTATAGTATGTCTTATGACATGTTGTAAATGTGAAAAAGGACCATGGTGGTTGTAAAGTTAATGAAATTTATAAGAAAGTAATAGAAATAAACGATACGTTATAGTGAGAATGCTAAAAGAAAGATGAAATGGCTACGGTAGAATGAGAATGTAATAGTTAATACTTGACTTATGTAAAGTCAATATGTTGTGTAAAGTAAGTAAAAGCATTGCGTAATAGTAAATATGTTGACTAAAGCGATAAATGGTTATTGTAAATGTGTGTTGGATGACATAATGACCTAAGTAAAAAGTGAAATGTGATAGGAATAAGCGAGTAATAGAATGGATTAAGGGCATGTGTTGTGTTATAGTGTGCCTTGAGATGCAAGATCAATTAGATCATTGCATCAAAGTGGTTTAATGTTTGAAAGTGCTAAGATGTAAGGAAGTAGATAGAACTAAGTGTTGGTTAGTAATAGACGAGAGATTTCGGGGACAAAATCTAAATAAGAGGGGTAGAATTGTTAGACCCGAATCCCGGTTTACAAATAGACCCCACCCTAAAGGAAATTGACTAAGGCTTAAAGTGATTGGCTAGTCAACGAATGTAAGTTATAGTCAAACTCGGTAGTCAACGTAATAGTCAAAGTATGTATGATGTGGTTATAGAAAGTATCGTGTGTCACAACTAAAATGAAAATAGACTTAAGGGGCTAATGTTGTAATGTGTTAAATATGTATTAAAGTTTAATGTGGCCAAAATAAGAGAAAATGGACTTAAGGGACTAAAGTTGCCAAGTAGGCAAACTTGCAATCTAACTAGTATATCCTGGAAATTTCTACACATTTCTCAGGGGTTCAAGAGGGTGTGTGGGTGTCGGTTTTATAAGAAAAAAAGAGGGAAAAAGAAGAGAGAAAAATGGAGCTATGATGATGAGTTGATGATGGTTTAAGTGATGTAATGCAAGAGAAGTTCCTAGCTTAATTACTACTTAAGGTATGTGATGTTATTAGTGTTTATGGTTAATTGGGGGATTAGGGTTCATGAACCCTAATTTGAGAGTAATGGGTAAATGGTGGTTTCAAGATAACTAATGGGTTATAGTAATTATGAGATAAGTTTATATGGGTTTAGTTAGTATTTTTAAAGGGTGTTCATCATAGGATCAAGTATGATCATATGATGACTAAGTATGTTATAAGGGTATGTTAGTTATAGTTATTTAGTTATGTGTTATTAAGTGTTTATAAATGATGATTATGAACTAGGAAGATGATGGTGACGATGGTGATGATAATGATGAATATGATGATGATGGTGATTTTGATTAGTAGCTTAGCTTGGAGCTAAGGTAAGTAACTTGGTTACTATGTGCTTAATATTGAAGTTGTTATAGTATGTTGTTATGAATGCTTGTGTTAATTATGGTTATAGATGTTTAGATCGTGTGAATAGCCTAAAGACTTGATTATTGGAGTGTTATAGAGCTAGTCATTGGACTAGGAAATGATTAAGGTATGTGTTGAATGCCTTATGTGCTTATGTTCGTTATAGTTGTGTGTTATAGTGATGTGTTCATGATGCATATGTGATGATAGAAATATTAACCATGTAATAGCCAATTACTTACTAAGCGTTATCGCTTACCGTTATAGTTGACCATGTTTTGTAGGTCTTTGTGAAGAGGTAATGCTATGGCTTGGATTATGGATTGGTTATGCGAAGGTAGAAGGTTTGGTATAAGTTATGAGCTTAGTATAGAATACCGAGCTCAAGTCCACGTTGTGCCCCCGTGAATCTTTTATTAGTTGTAAATGTGTCGTCATGTATCAAAGTTCATGTCACGGTCGTTATAGTACTTGGTTTGCAATGGTATGTTATAGTCATGGGTAAAAAAAAGTGGAATGTATGTTTATGGTTATAGTAAAAGGGGTGTTTGGCATAACATGTGTTTATACCCATTTTGGATTTTAACGGGTCAAATGGTTATGGAAATGATCTATTATGTTATGTTAATGAATTCTGGAAGTTTTGGTGATATGTCGAGTTATAGAAGTTAGTTTTCCGAAATTAAAGTAAAGTTTAAGGATATGTTTATTTTGGAAAATTTGCTGCAGGTACGATATGACCATATGAGATATTTCATATGGTCATATGCTTGAGTCAGTGGTTTGAAAAGTTTCTGAGGTGACCATGAAATATTTCATATGGCCATATGGTCGGTTTTTCAGATTTCGTCAATTTTCGAAAAATCATATATTTTAAACCGTAAGTCGTTACGAGTCGCGCCACCCGGCGTTTCGAAGGGAATTGAGTCTAATTTTGTTTAAAAATGGTTTCAAGGTCTGAAATGTTATAGATTTTTTTCAGTAGTAAAAAGAGTAACGAAGGGTCCGTTAAAGTGAAGTCGTTTCCGCTTTAAAGTTTTAATTTTTGGTAAAATCAGGCACGGTGTGTAACAATTAGTACTTATCTATGTGCTCGTTTTCGAAAAGATCCTAAAACAATCCATTCTGAAGCGATTGTTTAGATACATCAAAAGGTACTAAACACCCAGGATTATGGTATCCCAAAGGAACGGGAGTAGAAACCATAGTGTATGACAACTCAGATCATGCCAGTGACTAAATTAATAGAAAAAGCACAAATGGTACTTGCACTTTTGTTGAAACACTTTCTCACCTCATGATTATCTAAGAAACATAAGGATCTTGGTACCTCAACAACTGAAACCGAATGAATATCGGGCGGAAAAGCATGTCAACAAGCTCCGTAGGATCAAGGAAGCTCTTGTCAACCACGTAATTCTACTTGATGACATCTTCATCCTTTGCGACAACAAAGGAGCCATCGACATTAATAAGAATCCAGTTCTACATACTCGTGCTAGACATCTTGTAATTCATCATCATTTCCTTCATGGTAATGTTCAAAAAGGAAACATCTATATCGAGAAAGTATCCTTCTTAAATAACATTGTCGATATCCTTACGTAACCTCTTAAACGAGAACCATTTAATCTTCCTATACTTGTTCTAGAATCTATGGAACCCTCTTTATAGTTTTGATCGTTAGAACAAAATTGTAAAAATCAAAACAAATCTTTTTAATTTTTCCTCTGCTGAACCGGCGGAACCTTTCGACCAAACGGGCGGAACCCCCATTTTGGTTCCGCCTGGTCCGCCAAAACTGCAGATCATTTTTCTTTTTATTTTAAACCAAAAACTCCCTAACCCACAACTATAACCCATTCACAGTTACTATTCACAACCAAAACATCACCACACACGAAAATTAGGGCTCTCCTTCAAACATCCTTCATTCTAATCAACATTGTAAGTATCCTTAACATAATTGCATTTCCAATCTAAGCATACGATTTTCATTTATACACAATAACTAAAATCTTATGGTTTATGCAATAATTTGTGAAAGCATGTAAAACCTTGGTTAGAAACAAAACTAATCATGTTTTCCCTTAGTTATGATTTGCATCTTTTTTAACACCATCATAACTTACCAAACACCTCATGTAAAACTTTTTGAAAAAATCACTTCCCACAATTAGGACATAATGCTTCATCACATTGTTAAAACAAATTAAAAACGTTATGAAAACATCATTTGCATAATATCTCTTGAATGCTAAAGAGAATACATGACCAATATGCATTTTCGGGTACATTTAATCGAAGCTACATTGAATTAAGAGCGTTTGGGTTATCTTTTGGTTTATGACAAAACTTGCATTATAAAACGTTTTGAGCATCAAAATGAGTCAAGATAACCACACATCCACATTGTTTGCATATAGGCACACACTAGAACATCTACATCATAAAAGCCGTTGACCTAAACTAAAATATGAAATTTTGTGTTACTAGGAATCAACATGCCTCCCGGAACATTCTCTGATCACAAGGACACCCTTAAGAATCTACCCAAACACCATATGACCAAAGGTCTTACTCAGAACTCAGAATCAAGTCAAAATCTTTTAGGGTTTAGAAAAACGCTATGTTCATGAAGGTAGAACCATTGATCCATCCTTCCTAGAAGGAACATCCATCCGCCAAGACCTAGCGACTATCAACTTCCATTGCCTTCTAGACATTGATGAACAAATTTGTCCTAGGTTCATTCTAGAATTCTATGCTACCGTATGTCTTTCTAGTGATGAGTATGGTCAATATCCTTGGTCTTCACTATCAACCAACATCAAAATATCATACCTATAAGACAATTTGCTCAAATCTTTGGTATTCCTAACAATGGCACATGTCTCTATACGGACAAGTGGCCACTCACAAGTCTCGACACCATTGATCGTAATCCTACATATGCCACTCCTCTTGTTAGTAAGGAAGAGCTTCATGAATATCTATTTGTAAGATCTACAAACACTAGGAAAAATCGTTCGGGAAATGAAGTCAATAAGGATCCGTTTCGAATGGAACTCAATGAGCTTAAGCCTCAATTTAGGAAGTGGGAAGAAGTTCTTAGAGCTAATGTCATAAGTTCCGTAGGTAATAGAGATCATGTGAACACATGTTTTTGCTACATGCTCTATAGTATCTCCACTAGACAACCTTTCAATTTGGCTTACTTCATGGCTAAAAGAATAGCCGACATACCTTTGAATGGAACAACCGCTCTCCCATATGGGATGCTTCTCACCCGCCTCTTTAGAGCCATTTCACCCATTCCACCAAACGAAAAGGGAATTAGCCTTGACTACTCTCTCATTCCTCACATTTTTGTCCCTGTAAGTGGTAAGAGAGTCTCTAAGACTCGAGGGACTAAGACTCGAGGGAAATGTCCTCGCTCTCCTTCGCCTTCATCATCATCTTCATCCATGAGCGATGATGATGGTCTTCCTAACTCTAGGCTAGCCCCTCTTGATTACCTTTAAGAACTTCCTTCTATTGACAACGAGTCCGAGGAATACAAGCAAACAAAAGGAATGTGGAAGTACTTTGGAAGGTACCTTGGAAAGCTCAAGAAGAAGATGGATCGCTTATGAGAAACTTGTTTAAGGAGTGTCTGGCATAACTAAGTCTTAGAACATTGTAGTTGTTAAACTATGCGTTTTATGTTGTTTTTCGGTCCTATGTACTTTTAGGATCTTTTATTATCTTTGGACAATGTATTGGTTTAACCGTTTATGCAGGAAGACAACATTGAGGTGTTGTCAAATTTTCCATATTATCACTAAGTATAGTGAAAATCGCTAGCCCTCCATCAAAGTCTATCGGTAAAAATGTTTCTATGTTCATTTTTATCATTTCCTAATAAGATATAGTACTAAGTTTATGTTTTATGAGTTTTTAGAAAATTTGAAAAACGTTACGCCCGTGAAAATCCTTGGCTGTTAATTTTTCAGGCCTGGCGGATCTGGCAGAACCAAAAATAGGGTTCCGCTAGTGCATTTTCTGGGTAAACCCAGATTTAGCCCAACGGACCAGGCGGAACCATATTCAGGATTCCGCTTGTGTAATCGTTTGGTTCCGCCAAGTGCCTGAAGAAAATTTTTCATTTTTCTTATTTTCACATTTTCTCAAACACCAAATCATTTTCTTTAGTGAGAAACATCTTCCCTAACTTCCATTAAACATATTAGGATCATTTTTGTTCATTGGCACCAATAGGAAGCCTCTTCCCGGCAAAAATCCAATTTAAACAAAATTAACCCAAGGAACCCTTCTACATAAAGGAAGTAACCCTCTGAAAGGTTCCTTGAAATCCGTGGAACATCTGACCCAAATCATTTGACATGACCACATAGCATTTGGTGCATATCTTGGTCTTCTTACTCCACCAATTTCCATTGGATTGACTTCCAATGATTTGAAAACCTTCATAAACCATCCAAACGATTAAAAACCTCCATATTTGTATGGAAGAACATCAAATCCAAACACTCCTTCCAAAATTCTTCAACTCTATAAATTAGTCCATCTTGGATAGTTTGTACTCACACCTCACCATCACCTTCTTGCACATTTATCATCTCATTAACATCCTTGTTTCACCATGACAAAGTCAAACAACTCATCACCACCATCTCGACCCATTAGAAGAACCGCTAGGATTAGCGTCAAACCTTGTTGCTTCAACACCAAAATCAACTTA
The DNA here is from genome assembly GCA_014162995.1 of Artemisia annua. NCBI lineage: Eukaryota > Viridiplantae > Streptophyta > Magnoliopsida > Asterales > Asteraceae > Artemisia > Artemisia annua. The sequence continues at coordinate 19,293 of LBNU01026677.1, read as the reverse complement.
AGTTCATCATCTTCGGATGAAACACCACTCATCATCTCATCACCAATTAATGAAGAAAATTTCCTTGACCTTGTCACTCCTACACCATCACTTAGACCACAAAATATCAAAACCACTCCACCACCAACAAAAACATCAATTGATCCAATACCCCCATCGGCACCAACTCAACCATCAAAATCACCATCACCTCCAAAATCACCTAATATAGAACCCATGGAACTTTTTGGTACTCCACCATCATCACCTCTTTCATTTCTTGAGGACTTAGAAAATCTTCCTCCAAGATCACCAAATCCACCACCATTTGAATCACAACCACTTGAAACACAATCAACTCAACTATTCGAAATACAATCATCACCACAACCACAACCAATGTTGTTTCATCCTATTCACAAAGACATCCATGGTCCTCTATATGGATAACCAAACTTCCAACAAAATAATCAACCTCAACATCAAGCACCATCTCAAGAACCTCAATCTCAATCTCAATACTTTGAATCCTTATTTCCTTCCTATGAGGAAATAGAGGCATCCTTGTGGAATAACCCACCAAACACCCATGAGGAAATCAATGATCGCCTCGACAACTTGTATGCTTTCAAAAGCATGATTGATACACACCTTCATCAAGCGGTGGAATTCTAAACCGCCTTGATCTCACCCGTTGTAGCACCAAACACAAACCAACAAACAACTTGTGTTCCACTACCACCACAATCAACCACTATCCCTATCCTACCTAATCCTCGTCATGGTTATTCGCAATGTGAGCGAACAACTAAAATTTGTGAAAGCATAAAAACCATGCTTCACCAATTTCAAGACGAAACCCGCTTCATCCTCCAACACATCATCGAGCGTCTAAACGCTCTTTCTCATCCTCACCAACCTTAGAACATGCTTTAGGAGGATGTGGTATGTGTTTATACACATACCTTTTATTGACCAAAAACCCGACTAAATAGACCAAAAACTAACCCATAAATGCCAAATACTTTTGTTTTTGTGTTTTTGAATGTGCAGGTATGGATTAATAAGAAAAGGACGAAAAATCACAAGAAAATGACAAAACAAGCACGAGAATTGGAAAAGTGTCAAAAGCCGAAGCCGGGGAAGCTAGTGGTCAAATTTGAGCTCAAAATGTCAAAAGTCAACCTTAATGTTCAAAGAATTGCAAGATTGGTCCCTGGAATAGAAGTTTGATAAAGTTACATAAACGGCCCTCCAAGTTTACAAAGTTGTCAACTATGGTCCTTTTGAAGATATTTTTGAAGATTTGACAACCATGGCCCTTCAACAATCAAGAATGTCACAAAAGGCCCTTGGATAATATTTGTGAAGTATGGCAGCTTGGGTCCTTATATTTTCAGAATGTTCACTTTTGGTCCTTATGATATCTACTACTAAACCGGATCCAATTATCCACTTTAACCCATTATATACCTTAACCCATTATCCCATAAATACCAAACCCATGATCAATAAACCCAATTTCCTTTACCCGTTTATCAGCCCAATCCCACTACACCTTTAATTACCCACCTGGCCCAACATATACACAAGCCCACTCCGGTTGTCCATACTAATAACGAAAGGACCGAAGACATCCAACCTCCGGTTGTCCATACGTCTAAAGAAAAGGAAAATTTGTCTAAAGGAAAGGAAAAAGTTACTTTTGAACAAGATGAACCAATTAAAACTAGACTTCCTTATCCTTTGCGTTTAAATGATCAAAAGCACCGTGAGACAATAAACTACCAAAAGGAAAAATTCTATAAAATCTTTCAAGATCTTCGCTTTGATTTGAGTCTCGCGGATGCTGTTGTTTTAATGCCAAAATTTGTGTCAATGATCAAAAATTTGTTGAATAACAAAGAACAATTGTTTGAAATGACGAAAACGACTTTGAATGAAAATTGTTCCGCGGTTCTCCTTAAAAAGCTTCCCGAAAAGCTTGGAGATCCCGGCAAGTTCTTAATTCCGTGTAATTTTCCGGGGATGGTTCAATGCTTCACCTTGGCCGATCTTGGTGCTAGCATTAACCTTATGCCTAAAACGATGTGGAAGAAATTATCTCTTCCCGATCCTACTCCCACGTGCATGACCCTCGAGCTCGCCGATCGATCTACGTCTCATCCCATTGGGATAGTCGAGGATGTCATTGTTAATGTTGGAAAATTCCATTTTCCCGCCGATTTTGTGATTGTCGATTTTGATCCCGATCCATGGGTTCCTCTCATTCTCGGGAGAGGTTTCCTAAGGACGGCTCGTGCTTTGATTGATGTTTACGATGAAGAAATCACCTTGCGAAATGGTAATGAAGCAGTCACGTTTAACTTGGACCAAACGTCGAGATACTCCTCCACCGATGATTGCATGTCCGTTAACCGAATCGATGTTATTGATGAAGTTTCAGAGGAGTATTCTCAAGAGCTACTCGGTTTTTCTCATGACGTTTCAAGTGGCAATCCCACTTCTGATTCTTCTTTCCCCATTACTGATTCTTCCTCTTCTCTTCTCGATGATAATTCTTCTTTTTCTACCTCTATTGATGATTCTTCTTCTTCACTTGCTATTTCTTCTACACCAATCCTTTCCGATCCTTCCCCTTCCTTTACTCCATTTGAGGGAAGTGATTTCATTTTGGAAGAGATCGAGACTTGTCTTTCTGCTGAATCAGTTTCACCGGAAATTGATCAATCTGATATCGATGTCGAGGGAGATATTCTTTTGCTTGAAAAACTGTTGAATGAGGATCCGACCCCATATCTCTCTCCAAAAGACATTTACGTTGAAGAAGTTAAGCAAATTGAGCCGTCTAACGAAAATCCTCCGGAGCCCGAGCTCAAGGATTTACCTCCTCATCTTGAGTACGCTTTCTTGGAAGGGACCGACAAACTCCCCGTTATCATTTCTAAACACCTCCAAGATGAGGAGAAGAACCGTCTCGTTGATTTGCTTAAAAAACATAAGAATGCCATCGCTTGGCGTATTTCCGACATAAAGGGCATAGACCCTCGTTTTTGCACTCATAAGATTTTACTTGAAAATGATTCTAAGCCGTCCGTCCAACAACAACGACGGGTTAACCCAAAGATCCACGAAGTGATCAAAAATGAAGTTATCAAATTACTCGACGCTGAGTTGATTTACCCCATTTTCGATAGCTCATGGGTTAGCCCGGTCCATTGTGTTCCTAAGAAAGGTGGTGTGACCGTCGTTACTAATGATGATAATGAGCTTATTCCCACACGTCTCATCACGGGATGGAGAGTGTGTATTGATTATCGTAAGCTTAATGAAGCGACTCGTAAGGACCATTTCCCACTTCCTTTCATGGATCAAATACTAGAACGTCTAGCGGGAAATGAGTTCTATTGTTTTCTTGATGGTTTTTCCGGATACTTTCAAATACCCATTGACCCTCACGATCAAGAAAAGACCACCTTTACTTGCCCTTATGGGACGTTTGCTTATCGACGTATGCCCTTTGGCTTATGTAATGCTCCAGGCACGTTCCAAAGGTGCATGATGGCCATTTTCCAAGAAATGATCGGGAAGTCTATGGAAGTATTCATGGATGACTTCTCGGTCTATGGAAATTCTTTTACCACTTGCCTATCCCATTTAGAAAAAATGCTAAAACGATATGAAGACACCAACTTGGTTCTAAATTGGGAGAAATGTCATTTCATGGTTAAAGAGGGTATAGTCCTTGGCCATAAGATTTCCAAAGCCGGGATTGAGGTAGATAGAGCCAAAGTCGATGTGATCGCAAAATTACCTCATCCCACGACCGTTAAGGGAATCCGAAGTTTCCTCGGTCATGCCGGCTTCTATAGACAATTTATACAAGACTTTTCTAAGATAGCCCGACCTTTGACCCACCTTCTTGAAAAAGAGGCCCTGTTCTTCTTCTCAAATGAATGTGTTGAAGCATTTAATATCCTTAAGAAGAAGTTAACGGAGGCTCCGATCTTAGTTGCCCCCGATTGGGACTTACCTTTTGAGCTTATGTGTGATGCTAGCGATTATGCTATCGGGGCGGTCTTGGGGCAACGAAAGACTAAGTATTTTCAACCGATACACTATGCAAGTAAGACTATGACCGACGCTCAATATCACTATACGACTACCAAAAAAGAGATGTTAGCCGTCATTTATGCCTTTGAAAAGTTTAGACCTTACCTTCTTTTGAAAAAATGCATAGTGTGTACGGATCATTCGGCCTTAAAATACCTAATGGCAAAGCAAAACGCTAAGCGAAGATTGATGCGGTAGGTTCTCCTTCTTCAAGAATTCAATGTCGAAATTCGTGACAAGAAAGGGGCGGAGAACCTAGCCGCCGACCATTTGTCTAGACTTGAAAATCCCCATCAAAGTGATCTCGAGAAAAAGGAAATCACCGAGACATTTTCTCTCGAGACACTTGGGAGTTATCACATGACCAAAGTACCCCATGGTTCGCCGATTTTTCGAATTACCATGCGGGGAATTTCATTCGAAAAAGGATGTTGTCCCAACAAAGGAAAAAATTCTTTAAGGACGTTAAGCATTACTATTGGGACGACCCCTATTTGTTTAGAGTTTGTGCCGACCAAATCATACGGCGGTGTGTTCATGGCAAGGAAGCCGATGACATACTTATGGCATGCCACAGTGGACCCATGGGGGGACATCATGGTGCCAACTACACCGCCAAGAAAGTTTTTGATTCCGGCTTCTATTGGCCGATGATACACCGGGATGCGCAAGACTTGGTGAAGTCTTGTGATTCTTGCCAGCGTCAAGGAAAAATCTCTCAAAAAGATGAAATGCCATAAAATTCTATTCAAGTATGTGAGATCTTTGACGTCTGGGGTATTGATTTTATGGGTCCATTCCTGTCTTCGAGAGGGAATAAGTATATACTCGTGGCCGTCGATTACTTGTCTAAATGGGTGGAAGCGAAGGCGCTCCCTACCAACGACGCCCGAGTTGTGGTTAAGTTTTTGAAGAGTTTGTTTGCCCGATTCGGGACACCTCGTGCTATTATTAGTGATCGCGGTACTCATTTTTGTAATGACCAATTTGCCAAAGTTATGCTTAAGTATGGAGTCACCCATCGCCTTAGTACCGCGTATCATCCGCAAACGAGCGGTCAAGTTGAGGTGTCCAATCGTGGTCTTAAAAGGATTTTAGAACGGACCGTAGGAGAGAATCGTGCCTCATGGGCCGATAAGTTAGATGATGCTTTGTGGGCCTTTCGTACCGCTTACAAAACCCCTATCGGGTGTACTCCTTATAAGTTGGTGTACGGGAAGGCTTGCCACTTGCCCATTGAACTAGAACATAAGGCCTATTGGGCTTTGAAGCATGCTAATTTTGACCTTCAAACCGCGGGAGATCATCGTAAAGTGCAATTGAATGAATTGGCCGAGTTACGTGATCAAGCCTATGAGAATTCTTTGATCTACAAAGAGAAAACGAAAAGGATTCATGATGCTAAAATTAAAAACCGTGAATTCAATGTTGGAGATCAAGTCCTTCTTTTTAACTCTAGATTGAAGATTTTCTCGGGCAAGCTTAAATCCCGTTGGTCTGGACCGTTCACCATTACCCAAGTGTTTCCTTATGGCACCGTTGAGTTGGCTCAATCGGATGGTCCAAATTTTAAGGTGAACGGTCATCGACTTAAACATTACTTCGGAGGGGACAAACCACCCAATGGTGTCCTTAACCTCCAAGCTCTCCCCAAGGACGACTGAATTCGGGGATCGAGTCAAGCTTTGTGACTCGGTAATCAAAAACAAGCGCTTCGTGGGAGGCACCCCATGCTTATCCATCTATCTTTTTTATTTCTAATAAAATAACGTGAGGGGGGCGACCTCTTCCATTTCTCGTGTTTTCGTGGTTGTTTGTGATTGTCCAGGATTGTCCCGAATTATGATTACTCTCGTGCTCGTGGTTTTGTCATTCTCTCCACTCGAGTATCATTCTTCATTGCTTAAGGAAATCCACATTATATATCCTAATCTTATCGACTAACGTTTATCTATTTGGCATAATTAATAAACGGCCTTAGATTTAACGTAGGATTACCCTTACCTTTGAAACATTGAGGACAATGTTTACCTTTAGTCTGGGGGGGGGGGTGAATCTTCGATTTGATATTTGCCTTGCACTTTCATTTTAGCCGTTTACTCTCGCAACCCCGTTTTTCCTAAAAAAATTGAAAAATTTTGAAAATTTTGATGAAAAAAAAATGATGAAAATGTTGTAAAAAAGTACAAAAAATGTGAAAAAGTTGAAAAAGATGTGCAAAAATATAATAAGTGTTTTGACACCTTGTTGACTTTCCAGCTGGCGAGAGTAGGAATAAAATTTTGACTTGATCGGGCGTGTTGAGCCCTAGCTTGTTCCCTTAACCAATGATGATCATAAAAGTTTTTGCTAGTCTTGTACACAAGGAGCTACTTTTTTGTCAGCTTCCGTACTTGATTTTTTATATGCATGACTTTAAAGAGCTTTCGCTAGTCTTTTACACTAGGAGCTATGAAACGCGAATTCTTTCTAAGAGTTTGCAAGTTCCCGTATTTGACTTTATATATGCGTGGCTTGATTATCGGCTAAGCATCCGCGGATTTCATTATTTGAGATTTTTAAAATGCGGAGAACGAGAAATGATAGAGTTTATTTAGAAGTTAGATGCTAAGCGTGGAGTAGTTGGTTCTCTTTAGAGCTCATCGTAGGTACTTGTGGCTTTTTGCTCCCACCAAATTGTTTCACCCCATATTATGTGCTTAAATGATTAAAGATGTTACATTTTGGCAAAATTTAATTTTTTATCTTCTTAAGAGAATCTTTGCTTTAAAAATTGGGTACACATCAAGGATACACGCCATATTGAGTTGTATTGTATTGTACGTATGTGGTTTCGGAGCTACCCTTTAAAGCCCGGTATTCATTAGAGCTAAGGTGCTTTAAGACTTCGGATTGAGATCGGACCTTGGATCCTACTTCTAAAGGCGGTAGGTCTTGGATTTAAACCGTAAAGGTTCGGGGTCGAGAAGTTACTAAGGCAAGAGAGAGAGAAAAAAAAGGTTATGAATAAGTATGGATTGATTAGTGCTATTGTTGTAAGACAAAAGTTGTTGGCACGTGATGTGCATGTGGACGGTCCTAGACCGGGCGCATGATGTGCACGTGAAGGTACTCCGCAACTAATGTCTATGATTATGTATGAGATCAATTCATTGATGTATATGTATATGAGTTAGTTTGTATCCTAATTCCTTGATGTGGACCTCATTTTTAAGGCAACGATTCTTAAGAGAAGATCGAAAACTACTTAGCGTCTTAATTTAGTATCTTTATCGGACTAATAATTATGAAAACGAGATGTTTATGAAGAAATTCATTTCTCTCAGAAAAATAAAATAAGTAGATACAAAAATAGGAAAATGGGAGCGAGAAGTTATTACACAAGTAACTACCATGAGTAGCGTTAGCATCTAATTTGTAAGTAGGCTGTGATCTCGTTTTCAAGCTTAGTTTGGGGACTTGTGAAAAATCAAGGATGACGAACTTTATCCGTATGGTCACGTCTCTATGAGATGTGTTTCTACTTTTTGACCCTCAACGTTATTGCATAATAATGAAAGTCAACATACCGTCACAAGAATAAAGTATGAAAAATATAAAAATACAAAGATAGTAGTGTAAAGTTAGTACGTTAAATAAAATGGGTAAACGGGGCGTTTTAGGGAATAAATGATTTTGAAATCTCTTTTGAACGTTCTTGCTACTTTTCAAAGTTAGTAAAAAGAGTTTCTAAATTATTTATCTCAAGAGCGTGACGTGATTACATTGCGTGAGGACACGGCAATACCTTAGTATGGGGGATTTTGGTATGTGTTTATACACATACCTTTTATTGACCAAAAACCCGACCAAATAGACCAAAAACTAACCCATAAATGCCAAATACTTTTGTTTTTGTGTTTTTGAATGTGCAGGTATGGATTAATAAGAAAAGGACGAAAAATCACAAGAAAATGACAAAACAAGCACGAGAATTGGAAAAGTGTCAAAAGCCGAAGCCGGGGAAGCTAGTGGTCAAATTTGAGCTCAAAATGTCAAAAGTCAACCTTAATGTTCAAAGAATTGCAAGATTGGTCCCTGGAATAGAAGTTTGATAAAGTTACACAAACGGCCCTCCAAGTTTACAAAGTTGTCAACTATGGTCCTTTTGAAGATATTTTTGAAGATTTGACAACCATGGCCCTTCAACAATCAAGAATGTCACAAAAGGCCCTTGGATAATATTTGTGAAGTATGGCAGCTTGTGTCCTTATATTTTCAGAATGTTCACTTTTGGTCCTTATGATATCTACTACTAAACCGGATCCAATTATCCACTTTAACCCATTATATACCTTAACCCATTATCCCATAAATACCAAACCCATGATCAATAAACCCAATTTCCTTTACCCGTTTATCAGCCCAATCCCACTACACCTTTAATTACCCACCTGGCCCAACATATACACAAGCCCACATACCCTTTTACTAACCTGTAACCCATAAACCCAACCCAGACTCAAAATAAAATAAAAAATAAAAAAATGCGCCTCATTTTACTGTGGATCACCTTCTCCACCATTTACCCTGCCACATCATTTTCACAAAGATCCTTAGTACGAGGTTACTAACTTCTAGAAGCCCTGACATGTTGTCAGAGATGTCGACATTTATCCTCACATGTGGCAGAATCTAGCTCTCTGATTGGACAAACATATGCGGAATGTAGATAAGCTCAATCAAATGGCTAAGAATGAGGTGGGATGTCATCATTGAGGATAAGAAAGGATCGTGTGGCAGAGAATTGAGCTTCGAGGACCTTCTACAGTAACCCTAGCACCTCCCCTGCTCCTATATAAGCTCACCCCTGTAAACGTTGCAAGTGTGTAGATTTTTAGTAACTAAATGCTGTCAAAATGCTTTCGTAGATTGTAATCTCAGTTTTTATGTAATGTTTTAGTGATAGTAATAAAAGTTTAGTTTAACCTTCCTTAAAATCTGTTTTTATTTCATATGCATATTAGTTAAGTTACAATAAAAGTTCATTACTTTCTGCTTTTCCAGCTTATATTAGATCTTTAGAAACCTTTTAAAATAATTTAGCAAGTTTTTGTTTTACTTTACTAAAAACTAAAAAAAATCAGTAAAAATCTTTTGAAAAATAAAACAAAAAAAAATTAAGTAGATGGGTACATAAGCTTGTATAAGCTCTCATTTCCATCTTAATAAGCTCATCTAAGCTTTTCATAGCTTAGGTGAGTATTATTTAGCTTAAAACAGAAAAAAAAAAAAAAAAAAAAAAAAAAAAAAAAAAAAAAAAAAAAAAANAAGTCAAACTGTGGTCAACAACTGGTGTTCATGGTTAATTCTGGTGGAACCTTGATAGCTTGACACAGAAAGGGAAGGTCTCAGCCTATCTTAAAGATAGGCAAGCATAGTGAACCCCCTCTGTTTGAGCTGAGGGGGATGTTCTTGTGAGTTTCTCATTTTTTTTATTTCCTCTAAATCCTATTTAATGCTTAGATCTACTGTAGTTTAGCTTATCTGTGCTTGTGTCTGCTATTTGTAGTGATTTGAGTGCTTATGTTTAGCTTTCATGTGCTTTAGTCTATAGTTCCATCTTAACTGCCATGTATTAGTGTAATCTGCAAATCCATGTTCTTGAGGTTCTTTGATGTTTTTGTTGGTTCAATTAGTCTAAATATTGAGTAGTAATTCTGTTTTGATAAAAAAAAAATCAGTAGGTATTAAGATAAAATCTCAATAAGTTAGTGTAATCTGCCCACTTAAGGACTGTTTGGGATAGGTGAGTTTTGAACATTCTTGCTGGTTTAAGTCTTATTTATGTGCATTAGTAACTTGCTTTAGGGTAGTATAAGATAACTTAAGCATAAAATTGGTAGGTTCTTAATAAAAAATCAACATTTACCTAAATCCTAAAATTTTGTGTGCTTGAGTAGTATTTAGGATCTGGTAACTTGTAATCTGTTAGGATTAGGATGCATTTAGGTTCAGTAATTAATAAACTAGCTTATCATATCAACTAAAGTAAGATTTAGGCAGTAGTATCTCAATAAAGTCAAAGTTTAGGTGTCATTCAAAAAGTCAAAACCTGCTATAATCTTTCTTGTAAACTGGTTTTTGCTGCTGAACTTAGGCTCAATTGGAGTTCAATTGGTTTGAATAATTTAGGGATTTTGTTGTTTTTGTGTTCTCTGATTGGTAGTGTAACTTTTGCCCCCTTAACTTTTGCAATATCAACTTATTAAGTACTTAATAATTAGCTAGTAAGTAGGCATTTTAACTGTGTTTCTGTCTTCACATTGCACCTGCCATAGTAGCTTTTTAGCTGATTCCTTATTTGATTGATTTTAGTTGATTCATGCCTATTCATGTTGTCTGAGCCTTCTGTGATCATTTAGTGCTTAATAGTTACTGTCTGCTTATTAATAAATGCTTATTTGATTGCTTTTTGTGTCCATAGTGCTTATTAGAGTGTAGTTTACTGCCCACTTTATTTTTCCTAGGTTCTTAACAATAATTTAGCTTTATCTGCCAAAATTCAGATTTAATTAAAGTCATTTGCTATTTATTTTAATTAAAGTTAGTTTTAAATCAATTTAATTAGTTTTTTTAATTAATATTAATTAAAGAAAATTCCAAAAAAATATTTTTATTTTTAAAATTAGTTTTTAGTTAAATTAGAATTTTAAAAAAGTAACTTTTCATTTTTCTTAATTATTTATATTTTAATATATTTTAATAATTAAATTAGAATTTAAGTTATCTTTAATCATTTTTAATTAATAATAAATCACAAAAAGACAAAAGAAATTTTATTTTAATTTCAATAATAGTTTTCAGTTAATTTAGGTTTTATAAAATTAAATTTTCACTTTTTAAGTTATTTTTCATATTTATTTACTATTTAAATCTTAAACAAAAATACAAAAAGAGTTTTTAATTAATTCTAATTAAAGAAAAGAAAAAAAAAATATAATTTTAATTTTCCAAAAAGTCTTTAATTACATTTAGAATTTTATAAAATTTAGTTTTCACCCGTAGACCTTTTATTTTTAGTAGTTACCTTTTAATCTCGGGATTAGCCCGGGATTTACGTTTAATTTTACGTTTTAACTTTAGTGCTTCATTTACGTGTTTGTTTGTTAATTTAGTAATTGTAGTTTAAAAATCATCACATTCCCTTTTATTTCACTTTTCTTTACACAAATTCATAAATCGTTAACTACGGTTCCATTCACCTTCACACGGACCACGACCCGGGTATTTCTTATTTGTTGAGAAATTACTTGGATATATACTATACTAAACACGAAACACACTAAATCAGGATGTTTCTCATTAAGGACTATTGTTGGCCTTTTTATAGATGTAGGATTTTTCTTTTCTAAGTTATTTTCCCATTTTTATTTTTCCTTTTAAAAGTAGGACTTTTATTTCTTGTCTTTACTTTGACTTTTGTCAAAGATAAATTTTACTAGAAATGAGACTGGTTCTACTATATTGTGTGCATTATGGGTTGACATTCTCTTTGTCATGAGTATGATGTGGTTACTCATCTTTTCATGACTTGTTGTGGATTAACTTTATCTATACTTGTCTCTTTCGACAACTAACTTTCTTTTGTAGGATCAAAATCCATGTATCCTTACTTGGCACTCCATCTAGGGGGAGTATTGTCCAAGGGGGAACACTTGTAACGCATCATTCCGCTACGCAACTCTTCTTTTTGTTTCGACAAAAAGGGGGAGAATTAATATTAAACTCAACCAACCTTAACTTTTACACATTATATCACATCATTTTTGCATATCATTCATACACAACTAAAAGTTGAGTAAAACATGGTTTAATATTGATTTTTAAAAAAGACTTGATACTACAATTATCTAGTTGCTTAAAAATAAAATTTATGTTTTGTCCTTAACAAAAAGGGGGAGATTGTTAATACAAATATCATTTAAAAACGTTATTTATATTTTACTGTTAGGATCATATTTTTCAACTATTCAGTCAAGTCTCGGTCATTTCAGTAAATGTAATAGGTTGCTAGAATTATCCTTATTATCTATGTGTTATGTGTAATCGTATGATTACATGTTTATATTACAATAGATGTCCAATGGGCTTAGAAGCCCACGAATAAGAAAGAAAGGAAGGAAGGGAATGTTGCCCTAATCCTTTCCTATAAATAGGACATCATATCTCTTGTAATATTGTTGGTTAATTTCATACCTTAAGGAAACTCTTGTTCTTTTATCTTTCATATTGATCTTAATCAACCAAGTCTATTTCTCATCTCATTTCTCTTATAAGATTACTTGTGTTTACTAATATGGTGACCTAACAAGTGGTATCAATCGCTAGAAGAAGGTGTAGTTTATTTTTTTTGTGTTATACGCCCCAAAAACAAGGTTTTGGTCTCGTTAGATTCAAAATTTTCCAACTTTCTTGCTTCTTTTGTGTTTTTATCACATATTTGATTACAAACTTGTGTTAGAAACCAAAACAAACAACAAAGTTTCAAATTTTTTGGGTTTTATAAGATTCGTACAAACTTGTACTATTTATCGAAAATTTTATAATTTTTGTTAAAAAGTTCAAGTTTGCAACTTTCATTAAGATTTTATCATTTTAATGCTAGTTGTACAAGAATCTTGGATTAAAACTTGTTTTAGGCTTGCTTTTTCACAAAAGAAAAATCTACATTTTGGGCAATTTATCGAGAACCTCTAAAACCCCATTTTATCGAGAAACATTAAACCCTCTTTTATCGAGAACCTTCGATATTACTACTTAAGTGTTTTTGTTGCTTGCTCAGTGCTTTTCTCTCTTGTATAAGAAAGAAAACACTTCGACTTATTGGATAGTTTTGTTATTGTATAATCTCGAAACTTTGGTTACTTGTTATCGAAAACCTGAGGTTATCGAGAACTTCACCAGTTATCGAAATCAATTGTTTGTTTTCGAAATCTTGTGACTCTATCGAAATTACTTTCAGGAACATCGAAAACATACTTTGTCTTCATAGAACCAAAGATCTCGATAATTGTCTCCAACATTTCTCGATAATTTCCTTTTATCGAGAACAACGTGAGTTATCGAGATCCTACTTGTTTTATCGAGAACTTCAGTTTATCGAGATTACCTGGACTTTAACAGTTTATCGAAATCATCCAATAACCAAGTATCGAAATCACATTGGGACTTGTTTTCGAAGATTAGCCTTAAGTACTATACCTTCTACAAGATCCATAAACCACAAGTTTTCAATCATGTCTTACGTACCATACTCTGAAGCTCCATTTCAACACCCTCTATACATCAATGCTCGTCATCATCTACTGTGTGGAACTGCATATACTCCTCCATTTTTGCTATCAGAACCATACCATGTTTGGAAAGACAGATTTCTGCAATGGCTTCAAACACGTCCACATCCTGATCTACTGCTAAAATCAATCAAGGATGGACCATATCAGATGAAATTCATTGCCGACACTGAAGGAAATATCACACTTCAAACTCGTGATGTTCTGTCTGGCACTGAACTAGATCAATACAATGCTGATCATGAAGCTGCATGGTTTATCACTACCGCTCTTCCTAATGCCATGTACACTAAGCTGGAAGTTGATGCAAGTGCTCAAGAGCTGTGGAACCACCTTGCTATCATGCACAGTGATGAGGACCCTACTGTCATTACTGATAGACTCATTCGATCTTGCTTACAGAGAAAGTTTCCTAAGACTATTCTTCCTGCACCAATCATCATTCATGGGTTCACCTACACTAATGAAGGCTTTGTCTTAGACAACTCTAGTGAGCATACTTCAGAAGATCCTCATACTCATCAAACGATTATGCAACAGTTTGAACAACTCGGTGTGTCATCCACTGTACTTACTTGTGTACCATCTAAAGCATCACAACCTACTTCTAAAAGCAGTGCCTACTATCTTCAGAAGTATCTCTCAGCTCTCAGAGATGAAGCAGTTGCACGTAATCACCAACAAAAAGATCAGATGCCTGTTATGGATACTACTGATGATATGATATTGATGGCAGACACAGAAGAAGTTCAGGTAACAGACTCAGGCCCAGTATATGATATTGACGGTCAGTCTCAGGTATGTGATAACTCATGTCTCATTCACGACATTGTCTCTCCTTCTGTCTCAGAAACGACTGAGGTCCAAGTAGTTCAAGCTAATTCCCCATTATCTACTCATGAGAATGATCAAATGTCCACAGTGGTTATATTTGATGACTATGATCAAATGAATCCAGGTGCTACATTTGATCATCCTGCTATAACAATGACTAATGATAACGATGGTCAACTTGAACCACATGAACCTTTGAACGATTCAGAAACAGAACTCAGACAACTTCTTTTGGTCAATCATAATCAGAACATCCAATGCCAAGGGTTGAATGCTAAATTGAAAGCCAAGATTAAACTTTTAACAAGAGAACTTGAGCATAGTAAACTACAACTTAAGGTTTTTGAATCAAAAGATGCTCAGGAAACAAGCTTAGATCTTATCACTCAAAACGCTAACGACTTAAAGAATAAACTAAGCATGATCAATGAAGCTCCTTTATTTAAATACTTTAGATCTGTCATAAATGAAATTAAGTTGATAGACACTGCCATTGAACGCAATTCTGAAGTCACGGTTGCAAATTTCATGTCACCCGTTGCTAAAGAAAGGCGTGAAATGTTTGAAACTCAATTTACTCC
>LBNU01026676.1:11595-27581 GCA_014162995.1 Artemisia annua | reverse complement strand
GCAAACATAAAGGCATCCACTCCAGCTTTTGTAGAAACATGATGAACTTCACATGAGTCATAATAAATCCATGTAGTTTCCACACCTATAGCTTCAAACTTCCAAAAGTTATCATTAATGTTTGGTTCATAGAGCCTTCTTAAATCAACCCACAACTGCATTTCCTTCACATCTTTAAGACTGCCAGCATCAAATCTTTCTTGAACCAATCTCCACAGTGCATCAAGATCATCTCTGTCACATGCTTTGATAAGTTCTTCAAACTGAATGAATGATGAAGTCTCACCACCTAGCCTTGTAATTTTCCATGTTGGAGCAAAGTTGCTAGCAGTGTAAACTTCCCAATCAATGATAGGATGTCTGACTTGCAGTGGGTCTGGATAAAAATCTTCTTCTTCTATCAAGATCATACCAGTCAGCTGTTCTTTTGTGAATTTCTCAGACTGAACCTTTTGTTTTTCAACAAATCTTGTTTTCTTTTGAGTCTGAGGTTCTGTATCTTTAGCCTTTCTCTTCAGGTGAGGAAATCTTCTTTCTTCTTCTTCAGAGTTCATAGGAATAAGTCAAGATCTTGCCTTTTAACTCTGTAGTAGACACCTTCAACTTGATCATGGGTCATTCCTTTGAATTTATGCATTTTCCAGCCACCAACATGACAACAATAAGTCTTCATCCATGAAATCACTTGTGCCTTAGTTGGTTGCCTTGATTTCTTTTGACCCTTTCTGACTGAACTAATTGCTTCTTGAAGTGCTTGTCTGTTCTTCATCTCAATAAAATCCTTCAACTGAGCTGTTCTTTGTTCCTCAGTTAAGGTCTTATTTGCAACAAGGTCAATTGCTTTCTTCTTGATTACTGGATCATGCTTAACCAAGAATTCAACTTCTTCATCTGTAGGTACATATGTGAATTCTTGAGTCTTCTCTCTCAGAATTATAGGTGGCACAGTGGAAATAGGATTTACATCCATAGGAGCAGTAGTTTCCAGTCTGTCCAATCTTTTAGCCTCCATGAAGTCTGCAACTTCATATTCTCTAATCTTTCAGGCAACTTCAGCATCATAATCAACTTGAGCTTGTACTCTCCTTTTAACTTTCCGTTTTGGTTGCTCTTCACTCTGCAATACTGCTTTACCCTTTTCTTTTCTTATCTTCTCAATTTCTTCCTCTACAGTGGTAATGGTCTGACCAGCAGTGGGAACCTGATGAGACGAAAAGTCTTACGCTTTTAGGGGGTCATTTAATCCCTAATTCATATAAATGTGATCAAATATTGCCCTAAATCGTTCCTTTTGTCATTCTAGGTACTTTTGAGAGGAATTTTGGAAAACATGCATATTCGGACGTTTTTGGAGCATAAAAGTGAAGAAAACGACAAAGTCTCAAAAGATGGTGATTTACAACCTGACGGCGTCAGAAGTCACAAGGTGACGCCGTCAGAAAGCCTTGACAAAAGAGTGGAATCCAATTTTCAAATGACGGGCCAGAGGATTTAACACCTGACGCCGTCAGGTGTTAGGAAAAGTAGGCCGTCAGGAGTTATTTTAAAGAGTGACGGCCCAGAAGGTTTTATAAGGTGACGGCGTTAGAAGTGGATCTAGGCCATCCGAGATACCTAATGGCGGCGAACTAACGGCGTCAGCCTCTATAACCTGACGCCGTCATAGTGTAAAATCTATATATAGTTTTCTAATTTTCATTCATTAGGGTGGAACTTTGTGGAGAACTTTTAGGGAAAACCCTAAAGTCGAATTTCCTGTACTTTTTAGGGTTTCCAACCCTTGGAACCCTCATGCTTAATTAAAGATAAGTCTTCACTTTAATTCAATCAATATGTCTATGTGTTGGTTGATTATCTCTTTTGCTTGTCTTTTAATTAACATGTGTAGCTAAATTCTCTTGTGTTTGCTTAGATCTAATGAAACCTAACTATTAATTATTGGTTAATTGATGTGTTGTTGTTTGTTGGGATGATTGTTCCATCAATGTTAGGCTCAAGAAAACTGGCCAACCTCCTTTATGGTAACGTGCTTGAACGTCTTGGGAAACATGTAGCCAAGGCATACTAGGCTATTAAGGTAGTATTTAACGCATGAGCCACTGTTTACAATCCCTATGGTTGTGCCGTGCATGGCATAGGAGGAGATAAGAGCTCATAGAATTGGAGAGATATGTATGCCACTCCATGAGTTATTAGGAATACACCCTTCATCCACACAAGTAACATACATATCAATTAACCGGTAAAAGATAGTTAGGGAGTAATGAAGTCTAAGTAAACACAACTTTTCTCCATATAGTTTTCACAACCAAATAGTTTAGTTATTTTATTTTATTTGCAATTGTAGTTATTTTGGGTTAGTTGACTAGCAACTAATTCCGCCCACTCCTTCAAAACCGAGATTTTACTTGCTTTCCTAAAAATATAAAAATACAAAAAGAATCTTCCTTCACCCTTAGACCTATTAGAGTAGTTTTTCTGTCCTAACGAACACTATTCCCTGTGAGAGAACGATCAATCCCCCGTACTTACCACTATCCTATACTACATCGGTCAGGTACACTGCCTGGTGGGGTTGTAAGCCTCTTGAGATCCCTCGAGAGGTAAAACCTGTTGTAAGGTCACAAAACCACGCATCAAGTTTTTGGCGCCGCTGCCGGGGAATAGTTATTGTTTAGGTAGAATTTTTATTTTATTAGGTCTACTCACTAGATTCCTTTCTAGTGAGATTTTTATTTTATTTTTCTAGGATTTCTTTAGTCTATCTTATTTCTTCGTGTTTTTGTTCGTAACCTTTACCATCCGCCATCATGGAAGGTGGTAACATCCTTGATCCCAACAACCCACTTCAACCAAACCACCCACCACAACCAAACCAACCTCCTAGACCCCGTACCTTAGGAGAGTATTCCCGACCTAGCCACCTTGGCTATCGCAACACCATTGAGCTCACTCAAGGAGCCAATGTCACTCCCTTGCGATCCGACACCATCCGGTTGGTGCAAAGCGGATGCGCATTCCATGGACTTCGTTCCGAAGATCCAAATCAACATCTCAAGGATTTCCTCAAAATCGTAGATTCCATAGACCTTGATGTTGCCACTCGAGAGACGACCCGATTGCGTCTCTTCCAATTCTCTCTACGGGACCAAGCTAGTCAATGGCTTGAGCGACTTCCCGCAGGATCCATCACCTCTTGGGACGATCTCACAACTCGTTTCCTTGCTCAATTTTTCCCACCGGGGAGAACTACCAAGCTAAGGAATGATATCTTGGCATTCCAACAACGCCAAGGCGAAACCCTCTACGAGGCATGGACTCGATTCAAGGACTTACTCCAAAAAGTCCCTCATCATGGCAAAGACCTTTGGCTACAAGTCCAAATCTTCTATGACCACATCAATCTCCACACGAGGCAAACCATTGACCAAGCGGCCGGTGGCAAGCTACGTGATCTAAGTGCGGAACAATCATGGGATCTCCTAGAAGACCTTGCTCTTTATGACAACAAAAGTTGGAATGATCCCCGTGATTTGAATAAAACGGTCAAGGCAATATCTTTGCCTTCGAATAATTCAAGCACTTCCGACCGTAGGATCATGGAACTTGAAGACCAAGTCAAGTTTCTCATGAAATCCTACGAAGCTCCTAAACCTTCAAGCAAAGTGAACAAAATCACTTCTTCATGCGAATTATGTAGTGGTCCCCACGACACTCGTGATTGCATGGAACTCCCCGAACAAGCTTTTGCGGACTACGCATCCACGTGTACCGACGGAGCGGGAGATAAGTGGTACACTTTCAAACCCGAGCCAAACCCCTACGGAGATTCATACAACCCCTCATGGAAAAATAACCCCAACCTTAGGTGGAAGTCAAATCAAAACGCGTCCCAAAACAATTCTTCCAACCCACCTAACCGGTTTCAACCCAACAGTAACTCCTCAAACCGTACTTTCAACAACAATCCTTCCAACAATTATGGTAGTACCAACAATTTTGAAGGATTGATGTCAAATTTTATGGCATCTCAAGAAGCTCGTATAGCTAAATTCACAAACGAATTTAATCAACAACAAGTGGAGATGACTAACAAAATTGACAACTTGTTGAAAGCCCTCAACAACCAAGTGCTATCACCCCCAGAAAAGGATGCTAGAAACACCAATAGCGGACCCCAAATCAAAGACCCTTCTTCATCCAAACATGTCCACTTCGTCAACGTTGTGACCATTAGACCAATTAATAGGAGTGAGAATGATAACGAATCAAAGGATGATGTTAAGGAAATAGAGGATGATAGGAAGATAGAAGGAATAGTAGAAGAAGAAGACTTCTTCAATAAGTTACCAACTAGGGAGGAGAGAGCATATCATAAGAACNACCAATAGCGGACCCCAAATCAAAGACCCTTCTTCATCCAAACATGTCCACTTCGTCAACGTTGTGACCATTAGACCAATTAATAGGAGTGAGAATGATAACGAATCAAAGGATGATGTTAAGGAAATAGAGGATGATAGGAAGATAGAAGGAATAGTAGAAGAAGAAGACTTCTTCAATAAGTTACCAACTAGGGAGGAGAGAGCATATCATAAGAACCTATTCGATGACTCCGAGACCCCATACATCCTAGGTAACCCAATTTTCAAGGTGGGCGATCCATCTAATCTAAACACACCATGTAACATCGGGCATTTTCATATTTAAAAGGCGTACATTTACCCTAGATCACCCATTAACATCATGACTAGAGCTCAACACAATTTGATAATGAAAAGTCAACTAGGGTATAGAGTGTTTCCCGATAAGGGATGGATTAGTAACTTCACGGGAAGAGTTAAAGGATTACCGGTTTATGTAGGAAACTTTACCTATGTCACCGACTTTGTGATTGTAGAAGATATCCGCCCAATAATCAATGCAAGTGTGACCCAAGTAGTCTTAGGCAAACCATTTATCGAGATCTCTAGAATGACTCATGAACCTTCCTTAGGGATAGTCACATTTAAGGATGAGACCGATGAGGTGAACTACCAAATGCCGTATAAGATAGAGCAATACCAACACTTGTCAAACGTTGAGAAGGAGCTCAAACAAGCGGTCTACTATAGGAATGATGAGGATAGACGTAGGGGAGTAGACTATGTCATGAAAAGGATTTTCGGTTCCTATAAGGATTGTTTGAACTTAGGGCCCGAATACAAAACCGGAAAAGAGGACGACTTAGGAACCGTGACCAACGACGAAGTCACGTAACGTACGGTGACTTTGAGTCTAGCTACAAGACTCGTAAATAAAGAAAAGCGCTTCTTGGGAGGCAACCCATGTTTTGTTTGTTTTTGTGTGTTTATTTGATTTTATTTGCTTCCGTATGTAAGTTATATTTCTTGGTTATTGATTCATGCTTCAAACTAGATTGTGAAAATGCTTTATTTTGTTTTTAACTTCGTCGTAACTACATATAAAGGTATTTTGCAAAAGCTAAGTGTAAGGGAAATCCAAATCGGTTTATATAGAACGAATGAACATGAATCATAACAACGGAATTAACCTACATATTAGTATTTGTTTGAGTCAAATGCTTGTATCGAGTCATAATGAATTTTTGCAGAAGTAAGATTTAGATTTTCCATAATTTTTCCCGGAAGCTTAACATGAGAATTCTGTCAGAACTTTCTGACGGCGTCAGGATTAACACCTGACGGCGTCAGGCTATAATTTTCTGCAAATTTTTGAAAGTTTTATTTTTCCGGAAACTTAAAAAGTTTTGTCAATTATTTAACTTATAATCTCCAGGAATTCTGCAAGATATTCATTCCACAAGCATTATATCTTATTATATAGATTTTACCGCCGATTTTACGCGAGGTTGGCTTTTATCTTTTTCAGGTTAACATGTTATTTTGGACAAGAAGACGTTTATTATTTTGGAAGGGAAGCTTTGAACGTTCGTCTATCTTGGAAGAAGATCTAACCATGTTACATCACTATCCACAACAAACGATTCAGGGGAGTATTTGATTTCATTCTTTCATCTTATTTACTTTTACGTCTTTTATTTGAACATTGGGGACAATGTTCGGTTTAAGTGTAAGGGGGGTAAATGAAAGCACCGTTGAGAATATACTTACGCTTGATGTTTTGCTTTGTTTGATAGTAAATTTGTAATAAAACCAAGAGAAATGTTTGTTAGGGCAATTTTAGCGCCAATTTAAAATTTTTTACAACATTTAGAAGTGAAACCTTGATCTTAATGAGCGTCTCATGGATAGGAAATTGTATGACTAGCACAAAACCGTACCACTAAAAAATTTTCCACCCCAAATATGTGAGGTTCGCCCCTAGAATTGGTAGGAAAAGCATCCATCTTTGGTGCTATGATGTGAGTACCGGTAGTATTTAGATTCTAGAACTTGCGTTAGGACCATCTCAAATCCACAAGTGAGACTACATTCGTGTAGTTAAGATTTACTACATGATAAGAGGCATTAGGATTAACCCATTGTTTTACACCCGTATATTTGTTATAATTACATTGACTTCATTGGTCAAGTAATTCTCCCACACCCTTTGCGTTGTATCCATTTTTGGTACACGATACCCCTAGTACACCCCTCCGAGCCTATCCTTTCGTTTCGACCTTTGAGCATCTTACTCAAAGTGAGAATTTGTTTACACCCCACTAAATGTACACCCAAATCGCCTTAGCCTACCTTGTATGCACCCACCTTTGGTGCATTATTGTGAAAACATTTGTTAAACCCTTAGTTAATTATCCGGTTAATTACATGGTTGCTAAGTTAAGTCATATCCTTGTACATATTGTTTTGGGACGATTGGGACTCATGGGTAAAGTACTAGTGTAATGAAGTAATGGGGAAGAACAACATTATTACCCCCATATGTGCTAAATATTTTAAAAGTACTCCGAGTTTTTCAATTATCTTAATTCGAGTCATTAGAATAGTGATTGTAAAGTTATGTAAAGATTCAAGTGTAAGGGGAATGCAAATCCCCTATGATGTATTATTTTGTATGGTAGGGTAAGAGTGTATGAAAAAAAATTGAAAAATTAAGAAAAATATAAAAAAAAAAAATATGAAAGAGAAAGAAGAAAAACATACGGACTACCATCCCGTTTCCTTTTATGTTCTTTTTTAGTTTTTGTTATTTCATTTTTAGATTAAGATTGAGTCGAGTCTTGACTTAAGCAACGATGTAGAGTGCATCTATTTGATCATGATAATTAACTTGCCACCACTAAATGCCCTTTATTCCAACCAAACCGTGTTATCATATCCCTACACCTTACGTTACAACCCTTTATAAAGACCTCTTTGATAGTTTATCTTAGGTGCTTACGCCTAGTGGAGGAGTAATTGATCCTCTCCCAAGCCTATGGTAATCTATTTGCTATGATAGGTAGTGAGTGTTATTTTCCGTTTCCATTTATGAGATATTAACTTTATGACATTTGAGAGATGTGAGAATCCAAACACTATTTGTGAGGTGCTAGTGTATGATTTCCGTGTTTGTTATGATTAGGGTCTAATAACTATTTGTTGTAATTACTTTTATATCCGTGTTAAATGACCCTTAACTCATATTTTGATTGGAATAAAAGCTCATTTGCTTGAGGACAAGCAAATCCCATGTGTAAGGGTATTTGATGAGACGAAAAGTGTTACGCTTTTAGGGGGTCATTTAATCCCTAATTCGTATAAATGTGATCAAATATTGCCCTAAATTGTTCCTTTTGTCATTGTAGGTACTTTTGAGAGGAATTCTAGAAAACATGCATATTCGGACGTTTTTGGAGCATAAAAGTGAAGAAAACGACAAAGTCTCAAAAGATGGTGATTTACAACCTGACGGCGTCAGAAGTCACAAGGTGACGTCGTCAGAAAGCCTTGACAAAAGAGTGGAATCCAATTTTCAAATGACGGGCCAGAGGATTTAACACCTGACGCCGTCAGGTGTTAGGAAAAGTAGGCCGTCAGGAGTTATTTTAAAGAGTGAGGGCCCAGAAGGTTTTATAAGGTGACGGCGTCAAAAGTGGATCTAGGCCATCCGAGATACCTAATGGCGGCGAGCTGACGGCGTCAGCCTCTATAACCTGACGCCGTCAGAGTGTAAAATCTATATATAGTTTTCTAATTTTCATTCATTAGGGTGGAACTTTGTGGAGAACTTTTAGGGAAAACCCTAAAGTCAAATTTCCTGTACTTTTTAGGGTTTCCAACCCTTGGAACCCTCATGCTTAATTAAAGATAAGTCTTCACTTCAATTCAATCAATATGTCTATGTGTTGGTTGATTATCTTTTTTGCTTGTCTTCTAATTAACATGTGTAGCTAAATTCTTCTTGTGTTTGCTTAGATCTAATGAAACCTAACTATTAATTATTTGTTAATTGGTGTGTTGTTGTTTGTTGGGATGATTGTTCCATCAATGTTAGGCTCAAGAAAACTGGCCAACCTCCTTTATGGTAACGTGCTTGAACGTCTTGGGAAACATGTAGCCAAGGCATACTAGGCTATTAAGGTAGTATTTAACGCATGAGCCACTGTTTACAACCCCTATGGTTGTGCCGTGCATGGAAGAGGGCAAGATAAGAGCTCATAGAATTGGAGAGATATGTATGCCACTCCATGAGTTATTAGGAATACACCCTTCATCCACACAAGTAACATACATATCAATTAACCGGTAAAAGATAGTTAGGGAGTAATGAAATCTAAGTAAACACAACTTTCTCCATATTGTTTTCACAACCACAATAGTTTAGATATCTATTTTATTTTAATTTGCATAAGTCGTAAACTTGGGTTAGTTGACTAGCAACTACTTCCGCCCTTCTTCCAAAACCGAGATTTTACTTGCTTTCTATAAAACATAAAAATACAAAAAGAATCTTCCTTCCACCCTTAGACCTATTAGAGTAGCTTTTCGCTCCTAACGAACACTATTCCCTGTGAGAGAACGATCAATCCCCCGTACTTACCACTATCCTATACTACATCGGTCAGGTACACTGCCTGGTGGGGTTGTAAGCCTCTTGAGATCCCTCGAGAGGTAAAACCTGTTGTAAGGTTACAAAACCACGCATCAGAACCATTTGCTCTGCAGTGGAAATATGAACTTCAGTGGAAATTGGATCAGCAGTGTTAATATTTGTTGCAGCAGTGGAATCTTTTTGCCCTGGTTGATCTGTATCAAGTTGATGCTGTAGAGGAATTTCTTGCTCTTCAGTATCATCCATTTGCTCAAATGCCAAATCTTTAACTCCAAAATCAAAATCAGCATCAAAATCATCTTCTTCTCTGAAATCAATTCTCCTCCCCTTGGTTTCAGCATCTGGGAGAGGCTGAAGAAGAAATCATCAACTTTGCAGTCCTCTTCTTTTGCTGTAACCCCTGTACTTCATCCTTCAAGGCTTGAATCTCTTGTTTCAAAGATGTAACATCCTTGGCATGTTGCTCCTTTACTTGTGCCAAGTCTTTCTCCAGAGATCCAACCTGCTTTGTTAATTTGGTACATAATGCCATCAATTCCATTGGTTGCTCACTGCCCTCAACACTTCCAACTGTGTTACCTGTTGGGAGAGGTGAATCATAGGGCAATGGTTCAGAATCCACCCTAGCAGGGCTAGGTTGAAGCCTGGAACCACCACTGCTTGTTCCAACACCAAAAGGATCAGGAACATGCTGTGTTGGGATGAGAGGAGATGGCTGTTTTTGCCTCCTCTCATAGGTATGAGTAACTGGTGGAGTATAATCAATAGATGGAACAGTTATTGTAGGTGTGTTTTGAGATACAACTGGGATTGTTGCATCTGCACCCTGTACCTGTGCAATTCTTGCAAGCATTTGAGGAAAAAGTGGTGTAAAAACCCAATTGCCAACCTTATCCATATTTTGAAAAACTTTGGGCTTAAGGCAACGGATTTTGTAAACTCTTTTATGGGGTTGCAGTTGAAATTCATTTAACACTGCTTGCACAAACCTTGGATACATCAAAAATTTTGTTGAACTCTTTATATTGCCTTGCATACTTGTAAAAATATATTTAGACCAATTAAAAATCCTATCTTTAGCTAGACAAACCAAAGGGTAAGCCATTGGTGAACTAAATTGTTCATAAGATGTTTTCTTAGGACTAAGGCAATGTAATAGAGTATGAATCAAATATCTCCAATGAGGACAAAAACCACTCTTTTTGAAAGTAGCCCGTTTGTCAGTGGTATCGTACCCCATGGAAGAAAGACTTTCCCAAATTTCTGGCATAGGTAATGTGATGATACCATTGGATCATCCAATTGAAGAATTCTCCTCAAGGATGACTCAGTAACATCAATAGTTACCCCATCCACTGTGGCTCTAAGAGCATCCACAGATTCATGTGTATCTCCATCTTCAACGGTTATGGACTCAACAGAGTTCCAAAACTACTTGATTTGAGAGATATAGATTCTGGGATTAAGAAGTAAAGCATACCTCACATGAGTAGTGTTTAGAAAGTCCACAATCTGATGAAAAACAGGACCACTCTTGGCGTTTGACTTTTCCAAATTTGCCACTTGGTTGTGCTCAACTGCAAAAGTGATTGATGCCATAGTAACTTTTGATGAAAAATAAGTTGTGTTAGTGTGAATTGAATAATGAACTCGCCAATTGAGAGAAAAATATATATAGTGCTAGGGTTTGAGATTTATGCGCAAGAAAGAATTATCTATGGAAAATATTTATCTTGAAAAGAATAAATATAATTAGGAAAGTAGATAATCTTCTAAAAATTTACCCTATTAATATGGAAAGCAGTTACTCTCAACGGCTAGTAAAAAGTTTGTTACTGACACAACAGTTGTAACGGCTAGTTCAACAGTGGTAAAAATAACACTGGCAGTGGCATCTGTGAACTAGCAGTGGGAATTTTTCACAAAATTTTCAAAAGCAGTGGTAAAATAAATATATAAAAATCAAAATGCTTTCTTCATAGTTTTTAGCAAACTACCAGCTATTAACGGATTTGATATGTTTTTACCATGAGCCGTTTGCTATGGACTAGCCAACTCTTAATCATAAAGAATATGGTGAGTTGATAACCATATAGTTTTTGGTAAACTATCAACCATAAACGGATTTGAGAAGTCTTTACCAGTAGCCGTTTGCTCTGGACTAGTTGATTCTTATGTGGATTAGACATGGTGAATCAATAACCATTTGTTGTGTATCTCAGTTATACACCTTTAATGATCAACTCCCAGCAAAGATTGATTATGTACCTGTAAGAGTTAGTAGAATAAAACACAATAATCATAACCAAACTTATGCCTAACCAAAGTTACTTGTAACCAAGCCACTATTCACAAATATCTTCCAAAGTCAACCCGATAATATCTATATTTACTTTTCAACCTACCTAAATAGGTGAAAGTAAATATCTCAATTAATGAGACCTTTTAGTTAACTTTGCCTATATAAAGTGAATCGACACTCTATAATCTTCACCAAAACACATTATATCTTCACAGAAACCCTAAAAGTCACCATGAGNGAGCAAACTTCCTAACATCATCTACATCTCATCTGATTCCTCTTCAGACACAGAGATTGAGATGTCCTCTGAATCTTCTTCAGAGGCATCAGGGTGGGCAAGTTACTTTCCACCCTGTGCTTCAGCCTCCACATCCAAGAAACCAACAAAGAAGACTGCTTCTAAGCCTATTCCCAAGCCAGCACCTGTTGATGAGCCTGCACAATCTCTTGAGTTTTACTCCAGCTCTTCTGATGGAGTAGCTTGTGTAGGGTGTAGGGATGTAGGTTGTTTTAGGTTTTATGATTGTGTTTTGATGGTGTTTAAATGTACTCTCCTTTGAATCAATGAAACTTTTCTTTTGATAGAAATAATTGTAGTTTCTCTGTTTTTCTTTTTCCACTGTGAGAGTAATATTAACCACTGCTTGCCTTTTTGTTTCCACTGATTGACTTAATCTCTGCATAGAAGTTAGTGGACAAACAAAATACAAGCAAAGACATATACACACTTATACAAACATATACAACAATTTTAGTACCAAGAACCTCCCCTCAACACCAAAGACCATTAGACACAAAATTTTTATGGATTTAGCATTCCAATACCTGTCACCAAGTACTGAAATCTACCCACATCAAGACCTTTTGTTAATAAATCAGCATAGTTATCATCAGTATGGATTTTGACAACTTGAATTAGCCTTTTCTCATAACAATCTCTTATAAAATGATGTCTAATTTCAATATGTTTAGTCTTTGTGTGTTGAACTGGATTCTTAATTATGCATATGGTACTACTATTGTCAATATAAATGATGGTATTCATGAAATTGTACCCATAGTCCAAAAGTTGATTTTGAAGCCATAGAACTTGAGCACAGCAACTTGCAGCAGCCACATACTCTGCCTCAGTTGATGAAGTAGCCACCATTGTTTGTTTCTTGCACTGCCAGGACACCAATCTACACCCAAGAAATTGGCATCCACCTGTTGTGGATTTTCTATCCAAACTAGCTCCAGCATAATCACTATCTGAGTAGGTAACCAATTCCATAGGAGATTCTCTAGGGTACCATAATCCCAAATGAGGATATGCTTTAAGATATTTGAAAATCTTCTTCACTGCAGTCAAGTGTGATTCTTTGGGAGTGACCTGAAACCTTGCACAAGCACAAACTGCAAACATAATGTCTGGCCTTGATGAAGTGAGATACATCAAAGAACCAATCATAGATCTGTACATATGTACATCAACTGCTTCTCCACTGTTTTCTTTTAGAAGCAGATGTGTACCCCTGTCTGCAGGTGAGCTTGAGGACTTTGCATCAGTGAACTTGAACTTCCTAAGTATCTCAGCCACATACTTGTCTTGATTAATGAAGATTCCATCTGGCCTTTGTTGTACTTGAAGTCCCAAAAAGAATGTGAGTTCACCCATAGAACTCATCTTGAACTCATCCTTCATAAGCTTCTCAAAATCTTTGCACATCTCTGGCTTTGTTGAGCCAAAAATAATATCATCAACATACACTTGAACCAGCAAGATATCATTTTTGTCTTTCTTGATGAACAAAGTTTGATCAATTCTTCCTCTGTGAAACCCATTATCCAAAAGATAAGTTGCTAGGGTTTCATACCACTTCCTTGGTGCCTGATGCAATCCATACAATGCTTTAACTACCCTGTATACTTTGTCTGGATTTTCAGGGTCTTCAAAGCCTGGAGGTTGTGAAACATATACCTCCTCATCAATTTGCCCATATAGAAAAGCACTTTTTACATCCATTTGATAGACTGTGAAGCCCATAAAGGATGCATAGGCTAGAAAAAGTCTAATTGCTTCTATTCTTGCAACTGGGGCAAACACCTCTTCATAGTCAATACCCTCCTCCTGAGTGTATCCTTGAGCTACAAGCCTAGCCTTGTTTCTTATGACAATCCCTCTTTCATCTCTCTTGTTTCTGAACACCCATTTGGTACCAATTACTTTCATGCCTTTAGGTAGATCACAAAGCACCCAAACCTTCTGAATTTTGAACTGAAGCAACTCTTCTTGCATTGCTTCCACCCAGCTTTCATCTTCAAGTGCCTTGAATACATTCTTTGGTTCCATTTGAGACAGAAAACACATGAACAGACATTCATTTTTACCTTCATGATTCTTAGATTCATAAATTTCACTGATAAAGCCATGAATGTCAGCCATCTTTGATTGTCTTCTAGTCTTCACAGGTGAGTTTACATTCCCTATCACATTTTTAAGAGGATGTGATTTATGAACTGTGGTATGGGGAGTTTGAGGAATTTCAATCTCAGTAGGCATATTTGATATTTCAACATCACTGGCTTGAGCTTCCTGTGTAACTGGACTTGAATTTTCCACTTCAGGTGTAGCAGTGGAAACTTCTGGCCTAGCAGTGGAATTAGTATTTCCACTGCTTTCAACATTCTTTGCAACTTCTGGTCTAGCAGTGGAATCTTTTGGCCTATCAGTGGATTTAGTATTTCCACTGCTTTCAATATTTCCAGTGTTCACATTTGTTGCATTAGAAGGTTGAGCATCTCCAGTCTTTGCAACATCATCATAATCTGCATAGTCCCAAATAGGCAAAATGAATTCATCTTGATCATCTTGTTGATCCAAGCTTGGTTCATCATCATCAACAAACTCTTCTGAACCTGCAAAATCCTTAGAAGATGTACCTGTAGAGATAGGCACATAGTTCATGGTATGGGTTAGAGTATCAAGATCAAACAGCCTTTCTGGACCAGTTCCTTTGACATTCACTTTGTTTTCTAGGAATTAAACATGCAGATTTTCTTCTACCTTTTGGGTCCTTAAGTTGAATACCCTAAAAGCTTTACTAACCATGAAATACCCAACAAAATACCCTTCATCAGCTTTTTCATCAAATTTACCCAGATGATCTATGGTATTGAGAATTGTTACATGACATCCAAATGGTCTCATGAAGTCTAGGAGAGGTGTTCTACCTCTAAATAACTCATAAGGTGTCTTGTTCTTTGTTTTTACTACGAAAACCCTGTTTTTCACATAACAAGCAGTGTTAACTGCTTCAGCCCAAAAAGTCATTGGCAATTTTGAATCTGCCAACATGGTTCTAGCAGCCTCTATTAGTGTCCTATTTCTCCTCTCAGCTACACCATTTTGTTGAGGAGTTCTAGCTACACTAAATTCTCTTTTAATACCTTTCTCTCTGCAAAAATCATCCATAACTCTATTCTTAAATTCTGTCCCATTGTCACACCTAATGATTTTAACTTTCATATTATTTTTGGTTTTCTACTTCAGTTATAAAGGTCTTAAGGATGCCAGTTGTCTCATCCTTAGTTCTAAGAAAGAAAACCCATGTGAACCTACTAAAATCATCAGTTACAACAAGACAATATCTCTTAAGATTTATGCTACTCACAGATGTAGGACCAAACAAATCCATATATAACATTTGAAGTGGGTGAGCAATAGAGTTAACCAATTTTGACTTGCAAGAAGCTCTGTGTTGTTTGCCCTTAAGACAAGCAACACAGGTTTGATCATTTTCAAATCTTTTCTGAGGCAAACCTCTCACTAAACCATCTTTGACAATCTTATTTATGGTTTTGAAATTAATATGACCAAGTCTTCTATGCCATAGCATGGATTCATCCACTGTGGCATTTGCAATAAAGCAAGCATGATCTTCTTTAGCAACAATGTTATTCATATCAAAGCTATATAAGTTGCATTTTCTAGGAATTTTAAGAAGGATCTGACTTTCATCATGCATCTTAAAATCCTTAGAAAGAACAAAACACATATATTCAGCAAAAAGAACATTGTTTTGCTTGTCACACATCTGTGACACACTAAAGAGATTATACTTAAGCTCTTTTACATAGTACACAGGTTCAAAATCCAAGTTACCAATTTTAATAACACCTTTACCAGTAACTTTACCATTTACTCCTCCTCCAAAGCTGACATCATGTCAATCAAAGTATTCAAAATTGGATAGATAGGACTTGTTGCCAGTCATGTGCCTTGAACATCCACTGTCTGTATAGCCTTGATCTGATCTTTTTGTCCTTGGATGTTCCTGCACATATAATAAAGGAGTTAGTTTCCTTTGGAGACCCAAGCCATGATTGACTTGGATCTCCCTCGTGTATCAATATAGTTAAATCTATCAAAGGTCATTGATACACCATTGGGATTGTTTGTTGTGATATTTCCTTTAGGTTTCCATTCCCAACGTGCTGAGGCCTTCACAGCATTTCCCATATTACCCCTGTTCTTGTTTACAACTTTAACAGTGGAAACTTTTGTTTGAGCGGTGGTAACTGCTGGTTTAGAATTAGGTACCCACTGTTGGTTATCTTGAACCCTTTTTATAAAAAGTCCTTTTTCCTGTTTGTACAGATTTAACAAAAGTTGTTTTAGGTTTTG
>LBNU01026673.1:58108-70315 GCA_014162995.1 Artemisia annua | reverse complement strand
ATGCTAAAATATTTGGATTTGAGGGACTAAACTTGTAATTTCCCAAAAGTTATCAAAAAGGTCCAATTGTAATTTATGAATATACCAAGGTATTTTGTGATAAAATCTAAGTTTGAACACCCAGGGACTATTTTTGCCATTTTTGAACTTGAGGGGTTGAAATTGCCAATTTGTGAAAACTTTTATCCAGGACTATTTGTGAACATTTTGACTTCCCAAGGACTAAAGTTGACTTTTTCTTTCATTTAAAACTTTTAGGGACTAATTTTGACAATTCTTGAAAGTTCAGGGACTAGTTTGCCAAATGTGATACTTCAGGGACTAAAAGTGACAAGTTGGTATATTTTGCATTTTTTCATTTGTTTTTAGTCTTTTTATTCATAAGTTCACATAAAACAACACATATTTAATGAAATTTTAACATTTTGTTGTCATTTGTGTGTTTTTGGCTGTTTTGTGGGTCAAATGGTAATAAAATGATGAGTATTTTGCATACTCATCAAATATGTTCGAGGATTTTGAAATTTTGATTTGAGATTTGTTCTAAAGCGAGTTGATATTATTAGGTAGTGCCGAGTCAGTAGTCGCCGTTGCCAGAAGTTGATACTTTCATTACTTCTATTGGTATTTATTGCTGTTTGCTGGACTTGAGGTGAGTCATAGCCCCACTTTTACTCTTGAATTTTGTTTTTCAATACTTGGGTAAAACGTGCAAAATGTTTTATGTGGACTTTTATCGCCTTTTATTTAAAACTTGCTATTGCTTATAGAACTAGGTAGGATAGAGAGCGAGGCCTAGTCAAGAACTAGGTAAGCTGTACAACGAGGCTAGTCTAGAACATAGGTAGTTGAAGCATGCGTATCCTTACGCATGTGGGTATGTCGTATCCTTACGCATACAGATTGATTTCATTTTGATTTGGTGTTGGACTATAGTGTGCACCTATAGGTTTTGATACGGAGGTTATCCGTGAGAATTGTCGCCTATAGGCCCTATGGGACTTTGTGCCATAAGGTGCCCCTATAGGGTTTTGATAGCAGAGGTTATCTGTGAGATTGGTCGCCTATAGCCCTATGGCTTTGTTGCCTATATAGGGTGCTCCTATAGGGTTTTGATGCGGAGGTTATCCGCGATGCCTAGTCTAGCTAGCAAGCGTTTTGCGAATATGTCCACTTGATTTAATGATGAATATAAACCTATGATCTCACCAGCGAAAGCTGACTTTTAGCATGTTTTCTCAGGTAATTAAGTTATGATTTTGGATGCTTGGAGATGCATGCTTGGAAGGCTTGGCAAGGCGATTTGGTTAAAGGATCTATTTTTCTAAAACTCTGATATGTATTTGTGGACCTACGTTTATTACTTTTGGGCCTTACTTTGGATAAATTTGGGATGAATGTAAACTCAAAACCCCTTTTGGTTGTGTTTTATTTATGTTTACTTTATCTCGTTCTTTTATGACTTGTGTTGGATACCAATCCCCGTAGCACCCCGAAAGCTTGAATAGTCTTCCGCTGTACCAAATTTTGGGGGTGTTACAGATTGGTATCAGAGCCAAGGTTATAGAGAACTAGGTACTTTTTCGAAAAGCCTAAACTATAACCATTTTGATAAAAACCGATCCTCGACCAACGCCCGCCAGCCCGCCAAGCCGAAGCATCTTATATTACGCTTGAGATATGATGAGATGATGATTTGATGTGAATTGTTATATGAGACCCTTATAGAGGGCGGCTCATGATATGACTTACGTGATATGATATAAGGATATATTGCGATTATGAATTGGGAGTTAGACGCTAGATAACTTAGTGATGCGATAGGACTTCACTATGCTCTATGCGATTTTATTTGATAGTGATTGAGATGATTTGGAAATCATGGGAGGCCTCGATTTTACAATCGAATGGCATATTGAGCTTATGTTTGATTGATTGGATATGTGGTATATTGATTTAGAAGATTTTGTTATGGTTTGAGTTACGGGTTGGTTTAACGTTAATAAACCAAACCGCAACAGTCATCGGACCTTTTGGGTTGACGAACCCAATTGGGCCGGTGAGTATTGCGGAGGAAATTTATTAGCGTATGACCCACCCTTATGACTCGTGAATTGTGTGTGATATCCTGAATATGATAATTATATACCGTTGTCATAGACTGTGTCTCCTCCCTATCCAGCCCTCACTATTCGATTCTAGAGCGGTAACATATCCATATGTTTCCGTCATACTCGTTATTAGTTAATGCTGAGATCGGACATTTGTCCTATTGTTCTGAAACGCCAGCTAGCGTCGTCTAAGAAACCATCTTAAAAACTATTACGCCAAGAGTGTGAATAGTTATGGATTTGATTGTTGCGAATTCTAAACCGAAAGGTTATCGGGTAGATAACCTCGTTTCCTTAAATAGCTACCGTCATCATCTAACGCCGCTTCGATTCGCCATTGATGAAATTTGGAAGATCGTGTATCGACATTGAATGACCATGCTTAATTGGAAGTTTTGTTTACGAATTAGTTGTGTTGTTTATCGTTATAACCTTGGTGACTATTCGTTAATCTCGCATTGAGCTTGCGGGAACCTCGTTCCAAACCCCGATGTGCGATAAATCCAAGCACATGTTTACTAGGTGGAGCGGGAACCTACAATCGTTGAGTGGGATAGTATTCTTAACATCGTGTTTAAAGTTCATTCCTTTAACGACGAGGAGCAAAGTTTTTGTGCGACGTTATCCCGATATTCGAATCGTATAGTTCGTTGGTTGCCCGTGGGGACTGGTTAATAGCCCCGAAACGAGACTTAGTAGGACCACGCAGACACGACTTGTTGCAGCTATTAGCACAGGACGTCGTGGACAACCTCTAGTCATTCTGAGCTAAACTACAAACAACTAGGTCTCGCCAAAACGTGTTAAGGTGAGTTGAGCATGCATTGAGCAGTTAAGTGGCCAAATGTGTGGCCGAGACACAAAACCGATACGAATCGCCCATCCACCAAAACGATGCCCGTAAGGGAACGTATGAGGAGTTACGAAGTTGTATGTCTATTGGAAGGGCGAGATCGGAGAGGTTGTTGCTCTAGAACGTTGGGTAGAAAAGATTGAAACCGTATTTCGAATTGGTAATTGTGAGAAGACGAATGTGTCTCGTAAACACCATGGGACGAAATAGTAATCTCTGATCTGGCGATATTAAAACGACTTATTCGAGGTATTGAGGAGGAGGATTTAAGACGATTACGTTGGGGATTTTTGCCTTCGTGGCAAAGCGAGAAAATGGGAAATTAAAGTATGGAATTGTGAGGCGAACGGCATCGACATGCCGAATCAGGTCGCTATTTCGGGGAGTTGTCCCTATGGTGACTTGAGATAGCTCATGCTGAACCACTCAAGATAGAGCACTATATTGACGGATTGGCCCGTCTAACGAGGATGGCGTGATTACCTCGTGACCAGCTACAATTCGTAGTATTTTGAAGATCTAATGGGATGAGATACGAGTAAGGAAGTGGTTGACAACAAGTGGTAGTGGGAAGACCACTCAAGGAACGAGAAGTCGAGTTCTGGACTCACAAGATGAGAGGTACTGACCTACAGACCTACATGCACCGTTTCTTTGAGTTATTCTAGTTGTGCCCTGAAATGGTAAGGAGTAAGGCTTGGTGATGATGTCGCTGAGATAGCGAAAAACAAGAGGAAATGAGAAGATTTCGCTAAAGGTGAGAGAAAACCATACATACGACAAGAGGTCGTGGATGCTTATGTTGTCAAAAGCTGGGAAAATTTGAGACGCGCACTGAGAATTAACCCAGGTGCGCCTATTATAGGCTTCACCACTTTGGTTGGTATGCTGAGACGTGTCGTAAAAGTTGTAGGTTGGACACCTAGCCAGAAACCGTAGATCTAAGACCCATGCATTGGTTTCGACAACCTCCGGGTCGGATTGTAAGACTAGTGTCGCATGTGTTATATGAAGAAAGAAGGAGCACTACATGAAAGCGTGTTGAGAATTGAGGAAGAACGGAAGTTGCGAAGCCGAGGAAATGGAAGATAACCAAGGAGAATCGAGAAGTGAGAAGATACCAAGAGTATAATGTGATGTCAAAGAATGACTGTCCCGTGTGATGAGACTTATGCGCTTCACTTTCGTTTTAGCCGTCATCCAACGAATTACTCGACGTCACCTTCTGAACTATGCGTCACAAATCACCCATGTACGTCACTATCGTCATGTCATTCCGTAAACCCACAAAAGGTTTACTATCTATTCTCTTGTANGAGAAGATACCAAGAGTATAATGTGATGTCAAAGAATGACTGTCCCGTGTGATGAGACTTATGCGCTTCACTTTCGTTTTAGCCGTCATCCAACGAATTACTCGACGTCACCTTCTGAACTATGCGTCACAAATCACCCATGTACGTCACTATCGTCATGTCATTCCGTAAACCCACAAAAGGTTTACTATCTATTCTCTTGTAACTAAACTTAGCATGACATCATTGGACTTTAATTATACAAAGGCTGGCCACCTATGTATAATTCAGGTAGGAATCATGTTATGCTGGGATGGTTGCTTAAACCTCTACCGAGAATTAAGTTTCTCATCCTATGTCTGAAATCTCACATTTTGAATTGATTCTATCTCTTTTCCATTCTATGAATTTCGACTTAACCGACATCGTACTCCAACTCGAAGAGATACGGTACACCACCTACTCTCGAGGAACGACTCCTTCGCATAGCGTTCCACGCCACTCTACCTACTCCGTTACCCAGGAATCTTCGCGATGATTATACGAAACTTTGAGTTGAACAGCTACCGGATAATTTGTGACATCGTTTACGGATAAGAGGCATGGTTGCTTGTAGTAAGCATTTCAAACGTTACGACGGACTATATTTGGTTCATAACCATATTCTTTGCAATGGATACTAGAGAAGATACCGAATTGGCTGATCGATTGCAGGTAGCAATCAATGCCATTCTACGTGATGCTATTCGATGCGTTAGCAAGTAAGTATGCACTTGAGACTGGTCGATTGTTAGTGGGAGTGGATGTACACTTGCTTTGTGACGGAAGAACTAATGAAAAGGTTGTACCCATTGCGTTTATACCTCTTTTATTTAAGACTCAAACTGCTCGGACTTAGAATATGGCGATTAGCAAACCGCGGTGAAGAACCGACGCCCCTTACAGAAAGCTGAACCTCTTTGATCAGCTACAAGGTTCAAACGTCTAGTTGAGGAATCAATCCGTGATCCGAATACCATAATTGGCAATAATCCGGGAAAGGAGAATCTCGAAGGCTGTGTTACGCTGTTGTGACTTATGAAACCTCTGGTTAGGCCTGTCGGTTAACCAGTACTTCAGACGCCTTCATAGTGTACGTGAACCTTAAGTGGTCAAGCTGTGTTAGTAGCCAATGATAGTGGGCTAAACTGCTCGAGAAGTAGGGATAAGCCCGAAGGACGCCTGGGATAACCTTAAGTCGGTTTGAGAAAGAAATAGCAATGGACTAACTTCTTGGAGAACGAAGTTTAAAAAAATCGGACCGTTCGACTTCGTAGTCATGTGAATTGTAATTGCCTGAAGTATGTTGAAATGTAGTCTGTTAAGAATTGGGTTGTTCGTACCATTCTTACCGAGGTAGGAAAAGGGTAACTAAGGAGAAGACGAAGAAGAAGCATGGTGATTTTGGAAGTAGGTGCGGTATAGTACACCTAACCTAGCTGTATCGAAAGATAGCGTAGGTGTTGTTGCGTATAGTGTTATATCATATAAAAGATTGGTGAAATGTTTTGATATGAATGAAGAAGAAAGTAGTTCACGCCTCTCGTCAATTCGAGACATGCGNGGAAGAACTAATGAAAAGGTTGTACCCATTGCGTTTATACCTCTCTTGGTTAAGACTCAAACTACTTGGACTTAGAATATGGCAATTAGCAAACCGCGGTGAAGAACCGACGCACTTACAGAAAACTGAACCTCTTTGATCAGTTTCAAAGTTCGAACGACCAGTTGAGGAAGCGACCCATGATCTGAATACCATCACCAGCAATGACCCGGGAAGGGGAAAATCTTGAAGGCTGTGTTTACGCTGTGGTGACTTATGAAACATCTGGTTAGGCCTGTCGGTTAACGAGTACCTCATACGCCCTCATAGTGTATGTGAACCTTAAGTGGTCGAGTCGTGATAGTACCCAATGATAGTAGACTAAACTACTCGAGGAGTAGGGATAAACCCCAAAGGACGCCTGGGATAACCTTTAAGTCTGCTTGAGAAGAAACTACTATAGACTAACTTCTTGGAGAACAAAGTTTAAAAATTTGACCGTTCGACTTCGTAGTCATTTGATTTGTGTTTACCTGGATTATGTTGAAATGTAGTCTGTTAAGAATTGAGTTGTTCGTACTATTCCTACCGGGATAGGAAAGGGTTAACTAAGTAGAAAACGAAGAAAAAGCATTCTGAATTTGGAAGTAAGTGCGGTATAGTACACCTAACCTTGCCGTATCGGAAGGTAGCGTAGGTATTATTGTGTATGGTGTTACATCGTATAAAAGATTGGTGAAATGGTTCGGTATGAGTGAAGAAGAAAGTACCTCATGCCTCTCGTCAACTCGAGACATGCGAGAGGAGCTACACCGCTCCTGAGATAACACCGGATGCAGTAGTAATTACACCCACAATCTTGGGAAAACAACACCGATAGCACGCGAAGTGTATGATATACACTAACCGTGTGGTTACGATATGTTTTAAATCAGAAAGAGCGGACCGTTAAGGTAGACTCGCTAGGTAGAACTACCTGGTGAATATGACTGCAAATTTGCTATTATCTGGGAAAAAGAAGACGTTATTGCCGACACTCTTAGTCAAGCAAGAAGTACGCACATTAAAACCGCTTGATGAACACTGACTTTTAGCTGTAGGTACCTATTCGGTGGTTTTGAGCAATTCCTAAATTGAGCCAAATCATCAAAGACGTTAAATTCTTTTTCTCAACAACTTGATACACGGTCTAATCTCGTGACAGTTCTTGTTTGATGAGTTACGAGATTAAGCTAAAATCAAGTTGTTGCGTAGTTTAAGGTTTCGGTGATTTTGCTCGAAGATGGGGAAGGCTTATTCCATCGAAATAGGATACTCGATAGTGGATTACGATTAATATGCTGAGTTTCTGGAAATCTCTACAGATGACCTTGGGGACGAGTCGTAATAGGAACGATACATAACCTCCCCAAACCGATGGTCAAAGTAAGAGAAACGTTGTATGTCAAAGTTGAAGCTTCGAGCTAATGTTGTAACTTTGAGAAGAGGCTGGGAGAGACATCCAACTCTCCCCAAACTTTCCTAAGTTGATGAAAACAACCTGGCGTCAAGATTATACCGTTCAGGACTCGTTATGGTCGAATATGTCGACATAACTCTCGCTGAACCGGAATTGAGGACAGTAAGTTTGCCATATTGACTTTCATTCGTGAGACCGTTGAAATGAATATTAAGATCCCAAAGGTAGGGAAAGAAGATTATTACGGTATCACCTGGAGATGGTGGAATACGTTGAGTAAACGTGAGAAATTTAACCCTTGCTATTCTGTTTCGCTTAAGAATTCTCGTTGAAATTTGAATTTGTGACACTCGTTCTTGCATCGGGACTTGGCAAAGTCCGTAAGAGTCGTGAAGAATAATCTGGAAAGACGCTTTCGGCAGAGATTGCCACTGCGAATCTGAAAATTTTCTGTCCCATGATGATGAACGTCAAACTCCTTTGAGGAGCTCGTTGAAATCTTATTCGTGAAAAATCTGGCGATCTAAGCCAAGTCATATCATTGTGTTTGAGCTTGTTGGAAATTTTGTGATAGCCCTCCACTCACGTGGTGAATGTGAGGATGAAATTCAGTGAATCGATTTTATCTCTATTCGATCTTGATGGGTAACTTTGAGTGAAACCCGGGACGGGTTTCTTCTGAGGCTGGGAGGATGTGACAACTGGTAAATTTGAGAACCTAATATGAAATACGTTTTCATAATTAAAAATGAATCGTTAAATTTTATTGAAATGGTTTTAAGAAATTATGGGAATTGGTGATTGATTATGCTGAAGGTTATGCGTATCATTGATTATTTATGTGGAATATTTGTCTTTAGACCATTTCTATGGCATTGAGTTAGGCACTACCTCGACTCTGGCACTAGGATAACCTAACAAATTTAAACATTTTGAAATTTTGGTTTAGTTTATATATTTATGGAACGTATCATAAAATTTTAAATATTGGGAACGAGCTCGGTTTGAGAATGACGAGATATTTTAAAAGGTTTTCGGGTTTGGTCAGTGTGTTTATATATCTAGCCATTTATCCCCTACACCATTTTATTATTGTTGCTAGTAAAAGAAAAGAAAGAAAAATAAATAAAATAAAAAGTGTGACTACAAATTTCGTTCTTGTGTTCCTGGTTCACATAACACACCAACACCCACACCTTTACATCTCTCTCTTTATATTATCCTAATCTTCACCAAACCCTAGCCACCAAACCGCCGCCACCACTGCCGCTCCAACGCCGCTCCACCATCAACACCACTACCACCAGTCAACTTCCCATCTCATTCTCTTCTTGATCTACTATCACACGCTCCCAAATACTCCCTATTTCACCTCGTTAAATCATAAAAATCATCACCATCTTCTTGTTTTCAAAGTTTGACACGTATTGGGTCTTAAGAATCAAAGGTAAGACGAGTTTCAGTCGTATTTTGGTAAAAACGTGACCCTAGGGTCACGAATTGAAAGATATTCGTTTGGTTTATGGGTTAAAACACGAAATACTAGTGGGTTTTTGGATAATATGTAATGTTTTGATGAGTTTGGTATCCGGGTTTCATGTTTTGGAGGTGGTCGACGAGAACCGAGAGCTCCATGCTCTCGGCTTGTTCTTTTTTTTTTGAGCTAAGGAGAGTTTTTGATTTTTGGTCTTGGTTTTGGATGATAGCGAGGGTATTGGTGATGCATTTCTTGGATATGGTCGATACTTGGCCAAGGTTTTGCTTGATGTCGATGTTGTTGAGATGTTACCGTGACCCTTGGGGTCGGTTTGTATTGGTGTCGAGCTCAAGAGAGCTAGCCGAGACCATGATGGTCTCGGGTGTGACCCTTTTGGTGGTTCATGTGTGAGCCGAGACTCCAATGAGTCCCTCGACTCGGGGTTGGACTTGATAGTCGACCCGGATGACATGAATTATTTGGTGATCTTATATGGCTTCTTGATATATTTTTTCTTGTTGTTATTATTGTTTGGTTGTCGAGGTATATTACTTTGGGCATTGTTGATGTTGTTGACGTTACCTTGGAGCCGAGAATGAAAGGGTATAATGAATTATTTTGTGGAGTTGTGTGACGAAAAATGATTTGGGAACCGATTGTGAGACGGTTAAACTAGAATGAAGGAGATAGGTTAGTCGGGTACCGTAGTCGGACCCTATTATTGTAGTTGTGATATGGAACTTGTTGGCGGAGATGTGTATTTTGTTATTATTACTTCGTCTTGTGGTTGTGCGAGTCGGAGTCACGTTGACTTTCTAATCAACAATTGATTTCGGCAAAACGCCGTAACACTTGGACTTGGACAATGAGCCGAGAGTGATGACTCGGACATGTGACCATCTTATATAACTCGTTATATATAATAATCAAACTTAATAATAAATACTCGTAATACTATTATTATTAATATAAACGTTTAGATAAATATATAGACGTGAAAACGTTTATATATTTATACAAGTGTGTATATTAAAAATAAAACTATCATGAGTAATATTATAATAACGTGACGATATATATTATGCTATAAAAGTAGTATAATAAATGTCTGGAACGTCATTATGATTAAACAATTATGAATGCCGATATAATTATAACGTTGGATGATTATACGAAATGATTTTCTTTTTGGAAAATGAAACGGGAAACTTACGAGTTATACGGGATCGTGGTCACTTGAGTCCAAGTGGGCCATATTATTCGTTTATGACTTTTGTGCTTGTCACGGATATGTGACGTTAATACATTCATTTTCTATAACTACGTAACTTATTTGATCGACGGATTAAATAGGATCTATTTAGTTATATAAAATGAGTATATTAATGGGTATTGTATCTTACGACGCCCATAGGTTGTGGTTATGTACGGGATTTATGAGTAACTAAATATCACGTGAGGTTTATCAAATTGACGAATTTGGTAAGTTTGACGATGTATTTAGGGAACTTATTAAATTTAGAAACATATCGTATAGTATCCTACGTGCTATGTGATTTAGGTTTTGGGTATGATCTTGGAATAATATATTAGGTAAATAAATTGTGGAAGGATACCAAGTTGACGGATTTGATAAACTTCGATGATTTATTTAAATGATATATTAGACTAATATTAGACCCGTAGATTGTTACTATTATACCTTTTGGTTTTGATTTCTTGGTTTGAGTTGTGTCGACCCTCCACCCGCATGGATACCAAACACCAAACTTGTAACACCCCAAACCGGATAAGGGTCTAAAGTGTAACATTATGGTGTCATTTCAGAACATAAAGCGCAAGTGGAAGACTTAGCTCAATAAATTACAAATCTTGAGACTAAAAGGACTAACAAATAAAAATCAAACCAACTTCTAAGAGAAACATAAATCTGAAATAAAATCCATGAATACTAAGGTAGGGTTGGTCCACTAAAAGCTCCTACTCTCATCACTCAATCCCAGCCTCCAACTTGATACCTGCCGCAGGGAAAAGAAATGCGGCTGAGCTAACGCTCAGTGAANTGGATGATTATACGAAATGATTTACTTTTTGAAAAATGAAACGGGAAACTTACGAGTTATACGGGA
The DNA here is from genome assembly GCA_014162995.1 of Artemisia annua. Lineage (NCBI taxonomy): Eukaryota > Viridiplantae > Streptophyta > Magnoliopsida > Asterales > Asteraceae > Artemisia > Artemisia annua. The sequence goes on along the minus strand of LBNU01026673.1, from coordinate 59,409 downwards.
TCGTGGTCACTTGAGTCCAAGTGGGCCATATTATTCGTTTATGACTTTTGTGCTTGTCACGGATATGTGACGTTAATACATTCATTTTCTATAACTACGTAACTTATTTGATCGACGGATTAAATAAGATCTATTTAGTTATATAAAATGAGTATATTAATGGGTATTGTATCTTACGACGCCCATAGGTTGTGGTTGTGTACGGGATTTATGAGTAACTAAATATCACGTGAGGTTTATCAAATTGACGAATTTGGTAAGTTTGACGATGTATTTAGGGAACTTATTAAATTTAGAAACATATCATATAGTATCCTACGTGCTATGTGATTTAGGTTTTGGTATGATCTTAGAATAATATATTAGGTAAATAAATTGTGGAAGGATACCAAGTTGACGGATTTGATAAACTTCGATGATTTATTTAAATGATATATTAGACTAATATTAGACCCGTAGATTGTTACTATTATACCTTTTGGTTTTGATTTCTTGGTTTAAGTTGTGTCGACCCTCCACCCGCATGGATACCAAACACCAAACTAATACGAGAATAATACGAGAAATTGATTTTTGGAAAGTAAAAAGGAATACGTTCGGGATTGGGAATATTTGATTTTGAGGAACTAATCCTGAAACGACTTTATATTGTTAGGAAGTGCCGAGTCCGTAGTTGCTGTCTTTTGAGTTGTGATACATCTTACTTCTACCAGATTTCTTTGTGCTGATATCTGGACTTGAAGTGAGTCATAGCCCCACTTTTACTCTTGAACTTTGTTTTCAATACTTGGGGTGAGAAACGTACAAAATGTTTTATGTGGACTTTTATCGCCTTTTATTTAAAACTTGCTATGCTATAGAACTAGGGTTTATAGGCCTATAGCGTGCACCTATAGGACTTTGATATATAGAGGTTATTTGTGAGATTTGGCTACCTATAGGCCCTATAGGACTTTATTGTCTATAGGGTGCCACTATAGGGTTTTGAGATTGGCTACCTATAGGCCCTATGGGACTTTATTGTCTATAGGGTGCCCTATAGGGTTTTGAGATTGGTTACCTATAGGCCCTATGGGACTTTGTTGCCTGTAGGGTGCCCCTATAGGGTTTTGAGATTTGGTCGCCTATAGGCCCTATGGGACTTTGTTGCCTGTAGGGTGCCCTATAGAGTTTTGATGCGGAGATTATCCGTGATGCCTAGTCTAGGTAGCAAGCGTTTTGTGTATATGTCCACTTGATTTGATTATGAATATAAACCTATGATCTCACCAGCGAAAGCTGACTTTTAGCACGTTTTCTCA
>LBNU01026673.1:36054-57976 GCA_014162995.1 Artemisia annua | reverse complement strand
TTTTTTTTTTTTTCAAATTTATACCGAAATCCGTATCGTAATTTTTAGGGTTTTACAACTCTTCCCGTCTAAAAAGAAAATTTCGTCCGCGAAATTAAAAAGAACCGGATAGAAACATACCAGATCACGAAAGGAATTGAAAACGATTCAAATGAACGAAATGTTAGTTTCTCATGACTCAATTCAGAAGGTTGAGAACATTTCAGATTCTTCAATAATGACCGATCATTTCAAACTGACTCCAACAGATGCGGAACATATATATAACATATAACCGATCACCATTAGGAACATAGGCAGATATGACGATAAAGACTAAATTCTGACTTCGATTTATTAGCAGGTTCAAATCAGACATTCCAGAAATATAACAGAAAATAGATAAATGTATCAAGACGTAAAATGAAAAGCATAAATGAAAAAAAAAAAATGAACCGAGGAATTCACGAACCGCTAACCCACTTCTTCTTAGGACAGTCACCAATCTTATGCTCCATTGAACAGCACGCCTAGACTCAGAAACACGATAAGAATGGCTACGACGAATAAACAAATCAGTGAAGACAAAAATCAAAGATGAAGATCAAAATGTAAAAAGAAGACAGTCAAAGCAGAAGGAAGCCTAATGTCTACCCAAATCCTCACAGGTCATAGCCTAAGCTCTACAGGTCGAAACCTGTCTCTGATACCATTTGTAACACCCCAAACCGGATAAGGGTCTAAAGTGTGACATTATGGTGTCATTTCAGAACATAAAGCGCAAGTGGAAGACTTAGCTCAATAAATTACAAATCTTGAGACTAAAAGGACTAACAAATAAAAATCAAACCAACTTCTAAGAGAAACATAAATCTGAAATAAAATCCATGAATACTAAGGTAGGGTTGGTCCACTAAAAGCTCCTACTCTCATCACTCAATCCCAGCCTCCAACTTGATACCTGCCGCAGGGAAAAGAAATGCGGCTGAGCTAACGCTCAGTGAACAGATATAAACAGATGAAAGATAACTGAACATAAATGAATAAATAAACAATCCGATGTGAACCTGCTGAAAAACGATGTCATAAAGAATATGAATGGTCATATGAAAATGGTAATCAAATAATAGTTCAGAAATGGTAAAAGGGATAGTATCGGAATTTGCTCTAGTACCAAAACATTTCATTTCACATTTCATTATACCGTCAATTCATAAGTTGTACAAGGAGGGGAGACCTCTCAAGTACCAAATGGAGTAGCTAACTCCCAGAAGTGAAATGGCGTACATGGCACGCACAACCAATCACTAATCATTTCAGAACAGAACATTATGCCTAGGATGCATCCATACGCTTCCCTGCAAAACAGATTAGCACATACCCTAGCTCAAGGCTAGCATACATACTCAGATAATGGCCACAGATACAGATAAGGGAAACGCCGTGGATCAATCACACCTCCACAGAAAGTGTCATGCCATTGGTGCCTCAATGACATGGCGATGTTACCTTCATCGCTAGGGATAGTACATTGAGCAATGGGTCAATTCAAATGGATCGAAACAAAGGTTCATATCAAAGTCAATGAATACGAATCATGAGAAACGAATAATTACAACCGAACCAACCGATAACGATGTACGGAAAAGTGGTATCCAAAATATCCATACCGATACAAAATGCAAATAAAAGAATCTTTAAAAGGAGGACTGAATATCCGTACCAATATGAAATGCAAATGAAATAATGTCTGAAAGTAAGATTGAATATCCGTACCAATAAGAAATGCAAATGAAAGAATCTTTAAAAGGAAGACCGAATATCCGTACCAATACGAAATGCAAAGAAAATAACGTCTAAGAGAGACCGAATATCCGTACCAATACGAAATGCAAATAAAAGAATATTTAAAAGGAAGACTGAATATCCGTACCAATAGAAATGCAAATGAAATAGTGTCTAAAAGTAAGACTGAATATCCGTACCAATATGAAATGCAAATAAAATCATGTCTAAGAGAGACCGAATATCCGTACCTTAATGCCATTGAACGGAAACAAACGAATCAATGGACGTTACGTTTCTTCAACGAATCTACACTGATTAGGGTTCATAACATATTTAGTAAGTTTTTCCACATTAGTCAATTTGGGTTTATCATTCAAGTCATTTAGATTTCAAAACGTTAATAATTATGTCTAGGGTTTAAGACATCATAAGTAAAATTAGGTTTAGGGTTTCAAATACGTACATTCAATGTCGTTAAATTTATTTAACCTAAACGTACCAATAATTATTATGTCCAAATAATATATATCATGTTATTCTGACATTTTAGTAACCGAAAATATTATTACATATTAGTTAAGTAAATTTAACTGACAAAAAACACTCTCTTAATTTATGTGGCCTCGACTTAGTAAATACTAAAAAACAAAACGTAACCTTAAATATTTTTGGCTCGGTGGACTTTGACCAAATAAAACCAAACGTTATCCTTTTAAAATTTTTACAATTCATGCATGGAACAACAACACCAGACTTCACTTTTGCAATTTAGAATACATATACTAATTTTATTTATTATTTCATGTGACTCAAATACATTTTAATATACAAATCGAAAGGCAAAAGTAAAGCAGATAAGATCTTTTAGATTGGCATGCATACGTATTAAGTTTAGTATTTTAGTTATTCAAATCATATGTGTGGGATAGAAAAGACATATGTGTAGAATAGGATAGAACGCAAAGTCGATTTGTGTTACCTTGTGTCGATCGAAAGAGCAAAATTATGAGTGCTACGAAAACAGCATTCGCCACCCGATTATAACTCGTCTAATATTTGTTCGGTCAACCAAAGAAATAGCAGCGGTATCACGATGATATAGATGAACAATGCTCGTAACCAAAACCCCGATACAATTCCCACAACCTCTATTCGATTAACAGGAAGAAACAGTAGTTAAAGGTCGATCATTTAGTATTTTTTTTGTTTGCAATTGTTGTTGTCGAATGGAAGCAAAAGAACAAAGGTGGGCTCGAATATAAACTGGAAAAGAAAACGTCTAACCTTAATACCGTTAAATGTTGTTAATGGTTTTTGATGGGTCATAAAGTGGTCGGTTATGGGGTTCATTATTGGACCGAATAAATGAGTTTGATGAGCTGATTTAATGGTGTCAAATGAGGGTTTAAATTTGGTGTTTAACATGTTTCATTTTAGGGGGTTTCATAGGTCCGATTTATGGATATTTATATCCGAATAAGTGGAAGTTAAGTGGGTCAAAGAATCTTTAAATGTTTAGTATAATTAGCTAATAAAATTTTAATATGACATAACTAATATAGTTTAGATGGACGTATCATAAGGTTTTTTTTTTTTTTTCAAATTTATACCGAAATCCGTATCGTAATTTTTAGGGTTTTACAACTCTTCCCGTCTAAAAAGAAAATTTCGTCCGCGAAATTAAAAAGAACCGGATAGAAACATACCAGATCACGAAAGGAATTGAAAACGATTCAAATGAACGAAATGTTAGTTTCTCATGACTCAATTCAGAAGGTTGAGAACATTTCAGATTCTTCAATAATGACCGATCATTTCAAACTGACTCCAACAGATGCGGAACATATATATAACATATAACCGATCACCATTAGGAACATAGGCAGATATGACGATAAAGACTAAATTCTGACTTCGATTTATTAGCAGGTTCAAATCAGACATTCCAGAAATATAACAGAAAATAGATAAATGTATCAAGACGTAAAATGAAAAGCATAAATGAAAAAAAAAAAATGAACCGAGGAATTCACGAACCGCTAACCCACTTCTTCTTAGGACAGTCACCAATCTTATGCTCCATTGAACAGCACGCCTAGACTCAGAAACACGATAAGAATGGCTACGACGAATAAACAAATCAGTGAAGACAAAAATCAAAGATGAAGATCAAAATGTAAAAAGAAGACAGTCAAAGCAGAAGGAAGCCTAATGTCTACCCAAATCCTCACAGGTCATAGCCTAAGCTCTACAGGTCGAAACCTGTCTCTGATACCATTTGTAACACCCCAAACCGGATAAGGGTCTAAAGTGTGACATTATGGTGTCATTTCAGAACATAAAGCGCAAGTGGAAGACTTAGCTCAATAAATTACAAATCTTGAGACTAAAAGGACTAACAAATAAAAATCAAACCAACTTCTAAGAGAAACATAAATCTGAAATAAAATCCATGAATACTAAGGTAGGGTTGGTCCACTAAAAGCTCCTACTCTCATCNACAAAACTAATACGAGAATAATACGAGAAAATGATTTTTGGAAAGTAAAAAGGAATACGTTCGGGATTGGGAATATTTGATTTTGAGGAACTAATCCTGAAACGACTTTATATTGTTAGGAAGTGTCGAGTCCGTAGTTGCTGTCTTTTGAGTTGTGATACATCTTACTTCTACCGGATTTCTTTGTGCTGATATCTGGACTTGAGGTGAGTCATAGCCCCACTTTTACTCTTGAACTTTGTTTTCAATACTTGGGGTGAAAAACGTACAAAATGTTTTATGTGGACTTTTATCGCCTTTTATTTAAAACTTGCTATGCTATAGAACTAGGGTTTATAGGCCTATAGCGTGCACCTATAGGACTTTGATATATAGAGGTTATTCGTGAGATTTGGCTACCTATAGGCCCTATAGGACTTTATTGTCTATAGGGTGCCCCTATAGGGTTTTGAGATTGGCTACCTATAGGCCCTATGGGACTTTATTGTCTATAGGGTGCCCTATAGGGTTTTGAGATTAGTTACCTATAGGCCCTATGGGACTTTGTTGCCTGTAGGGTGCCCCTATAGGGTTTTGAGATTTGGTCGCCTATAGGCCCTATGGGACTTTGTTGCCTGTAGGGTGCCCCTATAGAGTTTTGATGCGGAGATTATCCGTGATGCCTAGTCTAGGTAGCAAGCGTTTTGCGTATATGTCCACTTGATTTGATTATGAATATAAACCTATGATCTCACCAGCGAAAGCTGACTTTTAGCACGTTTTCTCAAGTAATTAAGATATGATTTTGGATGCTTGGATTGGAGGCTTGGCTTGGCAATGCGGTCTAAGGATCTATTTTTCTAAAACTCTGATATGTATTGGCGGACCTATGTTTATTACTTTTGGGCCTTACTTTGGATAAATTTGGGATGAATGTAAACTCAAAACCCCTTTTGGTTGTGTTTTACTTATGTTTACTTTATCTCGTTCTTTTGTGACTTGTGTTGGATACCAATCCCCGTAGCACCCCCGAAAGCTTGAATAGTCTTCCGCTGTATCAGATTTTGGGGGTGTTACACTGGTGATGAAGACCAATCCGTCATCAAGATGGAGACTAGTAGCAGGAGAGGTGGCAAGACTGGAAGCACAAGCAGCACTACAACTTCACAACGAACCAAGTCTTCACCAAAACCTGCTACTAAACCTCGTAGAAAGATCACTCCAAAAGCAAACCATCCCAGATGAACCAACACCATCACCTTCCGAAAGTGAATCAGAATTTGAAACCGAATCAGATCATGAAGAAGATTTTGAACGAAGGGTAAGGTTAGATGAAAAGGAGTTCCCCGAGCTCGAAATGGCAAAGAAAATAAGCATGGGAACTCTACATCAGGGTAAAAGGAAAAGTAAAGGGATAACCATCAATGAACCTAGTAGCGATGCAAATGATGAAGAAGAAGATGAACCAGCTGCTCAACCCCTGGTCGACAAACGTAAACTAAAAGGCATCATTGTCGACACAAGAGCGGAAGAGAATCAACTTCAGAAAGAACTCAAAGAAGCTGCACGTCTCAGCCTCCTCGAACCCCAACCTCATCCACAACCGCTCAATCAACCTGAACAAGAGGGTGGCTCTAGTAGCACCTTGATTACTCCTTCAACAACTGTGACTTCAACTTTGGTTCAAGAAATTCCACTTAACGCCGAAGAAGAAGAAAAAGATGCAGAAGGGAACGTCATCATGAAGGAAGCTACCGAGGAAACTGCTGATGATTCACAAAAGCAACAAGGACTTCTGAGTTCATCACACCGGAGTTCATTGCTCAGATGGAAAGAGAAGAGGAACTGAAGAAGAAAGCTAGTGAGGAGACGGAAAGATTGCTTCATGAAGAACAACCTAGAGAACAAAAGTCAAATGAACAAGAAGAAGAGCAATTCTTTGATACCGACGACTTCATCAACTCACCTCAACACTCACTTCATCAACAGTCAACTCCAAAGGATCCTCCAATTCCCATGGGTTCTCCTCCAAAGGATCCTACTCCTACATCCGTCTGGATTTGACAAAGAATCATCTTCAACATCATCATCACACCATTCATCTCCACCACCATCAGAAACAACATCAAAACGCAAATCAATCAGACGAAAGGCAAGTTCATCAGTCACCACCGCATCTGAGAGAATCAAGAAAGCTTTAGCACTGGCACGCAAGAAGAAAGACACACAACAACAGCATGGAGATCTTAAAGACCAAGTTCAAAAGTTGACATCACAGGTCACAACGTTAACAGAACAAGTTAAAGATCTTCAAGAGTCAACAGCACTGGTGGATAGGTTCATGCAAGCTGATATGAATACAATGCTCAAAACATACACTGAAGAATTTCTCAACGACAACCTTGTTGCTCTCACCACACCTGTAGTGTCAGATCTTCTCAAACCTATTCAAACAAACTTGAATATCAGGATCAAGCACAATGTTGAATGCATGCTTCGGTCAACATCGTTTTATCTTCGAACTGACAGGGCTCCAACCTTGCCAACTAATCTCACCACTGAGCAACTACAAGCCTTGTTAGCTGCTAAACTTCGAGATAAACAGGAAATGACTCCTGAAGAATCAGCAATGTTTGAGGCACTGAAAGTTATTGCCTCCAAAGAATCGTGCAAAGAAGCGGCTGGTAAACACAAAAGATCAAGAAAAGATGATGATCCTGATCCCGATTCCAAAAGCAAGAAATCAAGGACTTCCAAAGAACCATCATCTTCACAAAAAACACCAGGCACGTCTTCCAAAGCTCCAGTCAGCAAACAGCAAACTCCAGCCTCTGGATCCGGTCCAAAACATGCAGAAGAACCTATCATGCTTCAACCAGATGACAATCAGGAAAAGCCCGAAACAACCATCCATGAATACAACATTCCTGAGTCACAACTTGGACCATCATCGACATCAAAGACTCAGGAGAAAGGAAAGTCTACCAAGTCAAAGAAAAAGAAGAAGAAGTCGAAACCATTCTCATGGTTAAACGTTGATGAAGCTCCTGAAGCTGATTGGTTAGCTGAAATGATCAAGTCACAACCACCAATTGAAACCGACGAACCGCTTCCTGGAAACACTTTGCAGTATACTCAAAGTATCATGTCGGGTATTCAAGTTGAAAAGATGACAAAGGCTGAATTACGAAGGATCAATCGTGAAGCTTTTAACTTTCTTAAGTCTAGATCGGGAAACAAAGTCGAACTGCAATATCACATGGAAAACATTGCATGCGCCTTGTCTGGTACGTTCGACTGGCTGAATCCTGAAGCTAACTACGACATTCATTCTGACCACAACAAGCCTTACTTCACCGACAGGACCAAACCACTACCTCTGCAAGGATTTCCGGAAAAGCCTAAGATTCCATACCGTTTCTTCTTCAACAACGATCTCAGATATCTTCAACACGCTCATGACACTTCAAAAGAAAGATATGCCACTTCACTGACAATCTCAGTCCCTGCTGCCAGATACGAATTACCAGCTTTTGAAGAAACAACACCGATCTTCAGCAACTCCATTGTAACCTACAACAGAGAAGCTCTCCTCGGTATTCAACACTGGCCAGAAAAACGTAAACTCGGCTACACTCACAGACTGCATTTGACGTCAAGTAAAAACGTGAAGCACAAGTCTTGAATTGTTGCAATCATGGAAATCTTGGAGTCACGAAGATTCAACTACACTTTCATGCAAAAGATTATCGTCAAGAGACAAGATGAAAAGAAGTACAAGTTCGGAGAAGCAGATTTCCCTGATCTCAACCTAAATGACATTGAAGACATGTACTTGGAAAAGGTTCAAGGAAAGATGCTGCGTTTCCCAAAGTCAACTCAGTATAACTTCATTGCTTCACTACTTCTCTACATCAGACGATTAATAGTTCAAGAAAGAGTGAAAGATCTTCAGCTGGGCGTTGAAAGTTATCAGAAAAAGCTCAACCTAACCAAACCACAACTCACATTTCCTGGAATTCAAGAATCGTCACAGTACACGCTCATACAGCAACCATCATTTGGAATCACCTACCTCAACAAGAAGAATCAGCTCCTCTACATGAGGTTTGATGAGATTCAGAAATTCTGTGATGACACACTTCAAAGATTTCGTGATGGGTTAGTTGACAGATTCTTGATGACAAGAAGCGGTTAAGCAAGGGTAAAAATACGAGGTGGAAAGCAAATGCACAAAGGATGATTCGCAACTTTGTTCTTACGGTTGAAGAAAATTGTATCGTCGTGAGCAGATCAGGAGATTGGAAAGCTACATCGGCGTTCGACCATCATTTCCGGTCTTAAATTCAGACGACCTGATCCTCGATTCACAGACTTTGATGCCATGCCTTCTGGTGAAACTTAGCTCACATGTTTCTGGTATTAACATTTCAATATTTTATTATATATTGATTGATTTGTGATTACTACGGCTTGTGCACTCATAACAGTGTACAACCGTACTTTGTATTGAAAGGACCCTGTGGTACGCATCAGCGCCACAATCCTCACATAAGGAGCGAAAGCTTCTTATTTTTGAGTAGAATTAACCAACTTTTCATGATTTCTACAATTCTGCTCAAAAGACAAGTATTTCATCTCAATGAGTATTCACTTGTTGAGGGGGAGTACTTGACCGAAAAACATCATTCGTCAAACAAAAAGTTCTTGTTGAATTCTCCCCATCAGACTCAAAAAGGCATATTTTAATCAAAAGGTTTACAAAAACAACATTTGATATGCTATTTTTGAGGGAGAGAAGATGAAAAGTGATTAGAATATGATGTCAAATGTTTTATCTTGTGCGAGCTCGACTCAGAATTGACCCATGAATTGATGAAACAACAAATGTTAGTATTCGAAAGGATTTATCCAAGTAGAAAGTACCGTTTCGAGAAACTCTTCTTAGATGTTTACTTTGACGGGTCTAACTTCCTTTTAGGAATGTTAACAACTTCAAGTTAGTTATTAGGGCTAGTTATCACCTAAAAATTGATAATGGATCCCTTTAACTAAGCAACATAAACGTGTCCCTCGGGTACATGTCTATTAAGAGTGGATCAATTTAAAAGTGCCTACTCCATCCACATGTGCAAATTTCTGAAAATATTCATGAGCATATGTGGAGGGGGAGTCTTTCTAATGAAATCAAAACCCTCAAAGTGTTAACAAAAGGTTTATTACTCATAAACACTTTGAGAGATTTTCAAACATTTGGATTTATGGAAACAATAGGATAGTCGTGAAGTTATAAGGAGACTAAGGATAGGAATAACCGTCCTATGATCCGCCAGAACCGGAGGGATCTACCCAAGGACAATACCAATAGTTAGAAATTAGAAGTCCTTAGGTATGATATGGAAAAAGGAGAAAAGAATTAAAGGAGAAAGAAGGGGTTGAAGAATTAAAAAGAAATGAAAGAAAATGGTGAAAAGAAATAGCCCTCCATTTGTTCAAACTTAGGTCAGACACCGGGTTCAATTCATATGCTACTGGTCATTGCTAAGGCGACACCGGTATTGAAGACAAAGACGTCATGGACCCAGTGATGCAATGCACCTAAACCTTCTTAGCCACTCAAGTTTCTCTCAAAAGATACTTGTTTCATTCTCACGGAGAACCCTGCATAATCTATTGACCATTCATTACGAGTGTGTCGATATTGAAAAGGAGGTACTCTACTCCACACCTCCGACGACTAAAATGTGCACTTATTGAGTCTAGAGCCACGAGATACATCAAAGATCTCTTAGGAACATATAATACTTCTACACTAGTGTCTTACATCATTGGACACTAAGTGTAAACTATCGAGTTTCCTACGAAGATCCTAGCAGGTCACTTCGGTAATTCCTTGTGGATTACACTTAGTGTTTGTGATGGTTCCAAACGGTCTACAGTTGTGGGGTGATCTCCAGCGACTCACCTAATCGTGGGTGTACTTATGTGTGTCTGTGTAAGCCCTCTAGGGGGTATCCGATTAGGAACGGCCTTGGTAAGGATTAGAAGGAGTCTACACACTATGCTGTTGACAATCTCTAATTCCGAACCTGTAAGTAGCGGATGTATTATTGCTAACTGTTTCAATGCAGGTACAATCACCATCATGAAAACCAACTTCCACATGCTCATACGAACATCACTAATGTCTTAGAAAGCTCTCATCAAAGATCGACACATTGTTAAAGTCAAAGAAGGATTCCACATCAACACAAAGAATCCTCAACAATGAACTAAGAGCTACGAATGTATGAAAGCACCAACGTCAAAGATGTATGAGCATGTTGGAAAGGCGCGAATCCACTGGAGGCTAAGAAAGTGACGAATGGCAGATTACGACATCACTAGATCACTATCACATCATCAAAGATAAAGAAAAAAGAATGATGAATCATTATGCTAATGAATTTTTGAAGACGTCTGAAGCCGTAAAAGTCAAAGATTAAAGACAAAGAAAAAGACGTCGAGCAACCTTGATAACCATCATGACCGCTCCTTAGGGGGAGATTGTTAGGATCACGTTTCACGTCATCTCTCAAGTCTTGGTCATTTCATTATATGTAATAGGTTTCTATATTATTTAGCTTATTTATCTTAATTTATTAAGTCCAATAAAACATCCAATGGGCCATAAAGCCCACGACTTGGACAAGATAGGAAGGAAGGGATGTTGCCCTAGTCCTTGCCTATAAATAGAACTCTAATGTAAACATTTATCTTGTTGGTTTATTGAATATCTTAGCTAAACTCTTGTCAAATTCTATATAATATTTAGTAGATCAACCATCTTTATTTATCATCTCATTTCTTATCAAATCTATACTTTTGTTTACAAAATGGTGACCTAACACCACACCTTTGTGATGTACTCATTTTTAGTACACGATACCCCTAATACACCCCTCAGAGCCTATCTTTTTCGTTTCTAACTTTAAGCATTTTACTTAATGGAAGAATTTGTTTATAATCCACCCCCAAATGTACACCCAAATCGCCTTAGCCTACCTTGTATGCACTCATATTTAGTGTATTATTGTGACAACATTTGTTTAAACCCTTAGTTAATTATCTAATTGATTACATGGTTGCTAAGTCGAGTCATATCTTGTACATATTGTTTTGGGACGATTGGGACTCATGGGTAAAGTACTAGTGTTATGGAGTAATAGGGAAGAAAATGTTGTATTACCCTCATATGCGCGTAAATGTTTTAAGGTACTCAAAGTGTTTTGATCATCTTGATTCGAGTCATTAGAATAGTTATTTCTAAAGTATGTAAAAGTTCAAGGGGAGAACCGAGCACCCTTGATGTATTATTTTGGATGGTAGGGCAAGAGTGTATGCAAAAAAAAATAATAAAAAAAATCAAAAAATCAAGAAAAAGAAAAAAAAAAGTAGAAAAAGAAAAGAGAAAAACATATGGACTACCATCCCATTTCCTTTTATGTTTCTTGTTATGCTTTTGTTAGTTTTCATTAGCTTAAGTCAAGTCGAGTCTTGGCTTAGAAACACCACATTGTACATGTAATTCACTAAGATGATTAACTCGCCACCAGCAAAGATTGCCTTTATCCAACAAAACCGTGTTTATCATATCCCTACACCTTACGTTACAACCCTTTAAAAGACCTCTTTGATAGTTTATCCTAGGTGCTTACGCCAAAGTGGTGGAGGTTTTTGATCCTTTCCCAAGCATATGGTAATCTATGTGCTATGACAGGTAGTGAGAGATATTTTTCATTTTCATTTGTGATATATACTTTTATAACACCCGAGAGATGTGAGTATCTAAACACTATTTGTGAGGTGCTAGTATATAATTTCCGTGCTTATTTGGATTGAAGTGGAATGATCATTTGTTGTAATTACTTTTGTATTAGTGTTAAATGACCCCTAGCTTGTATTTTGATTAGAATAAAAGCGCATTTGCTTGAGAACAAGCAAATCTCAAGTGTAAGGGTATTTGATGAGGCGAAAAGTGTTACGCTTTTAAGATATATCATATAATTACTAATCGTTGTTTACAAGTATGTTAAAAAATAAAAGAGGTATGTTTGACTTACATTCAGCCAGCTGCACAAACATTACGCACAAAACATGTACATACAGCCTTTGTGCATTGCACGGGTTCTACCAAAAAAAAATAAAAAAAAATAATAAAAATAAAAAATAAAAAAAACTGTAAGCTTCTCAAAAGGCAACAACAACATCTGATGCAATCTAGCTTATTAACACGTTGATATAAATTCAACCATCTGCACCAACATTACGTACAAAACATGTAGATATTCAACCAAAAGCACAGCCGATGCATCGCACGGGTTCGTAAATTTATGTCAAAATATAAGGATATTACAATCTTGAGAATAAATGCAAAAACATAAACTTTATAAAAAATACTGATATGTTGATGAGGCGAAAAGTTTTACGCTTTTAGGGGGTCATTTAAGCTTTAAGTCGTGGTATTTTGATCAAATATTGCCTTAAATCGTTCCTTCTGTCATTTTAGGTACTTTGGAGAAGAAATTTGGAAAAGGAAGCATTTTGGACGTTTTTGGAGCATAAAAGTGAAGAAAACAACAAAGTCTCAATTCTGCTGGAAACCGTACCTGACGGCGTCACACCTTACAAGGTGACGGCGTCATGTGTTGACAAAGATGTGGATATGAAGTTTACACGAGACGCGCCAGAAAGAAGTTGGAGTTTAAAGCGTGATGGCGTCACCCTTTGTGACGCCTAGTCCGTCAGGTGTTGGAGCAAAAGGAGATGGCCCAGAGAGTTTTACAAGGTGACGGCGTCAAAGTTGGATCTGAGCAATCCGAGAGTTATTTTGGCGGCGAGGTGACGGCGTCAGAAGCTATAACGTGACGCCATCAGATTGTATTCTCTATATATAGTTTTCTATTTTTCATTCATTAGAGAGAGAACTTTTGGGAGAACTTTGGGATAAACCCTAGGTCAACTTTTACAGTATTTGTAAGGGTTTTTCACCCTTATTTCATCCATGCTTAATTAAAGATAAGTCTTCCATTAATCATTCAATATGTCTATGTGTTGTTTGATTCTATCTTATGCTTGTCTTTACATTAACATGCTAGGCTAGGTTTGTTTGTGTTTGCTTAAATGTAATGAAACCTAGCTATTGATTATTGGTTGATGGTTGGTTATTAATTGTTGTGAATGAATGAAATCAATGTTAGGCTTAAGAAGACTGGCTAACTTCCTATTGGTAACTTGCTTGAACGTCTTGAGAAACATGAATCGGATGTGTACTACGATTTTATTGGTTGTGTTTAATGCATAACAGAATATTAATGAGGCCATGATAGGATACTTAACGTGTTGTCATAGGAAGAGATAGGATCTTATAGAGTTGGGGAAGGATGTACACGCCCCACGAATGGTATTAAGGAATACAACCCGTCATTCACGTAATTGTAATAAACTAATCAACCAATAAAAGATAGATAGGGAGTTGTGAAATCTAAGTAAACACGTTTTTATCCATATAAGTTTTTCTCACATTAACTTTCTTGTCATTTTATTTTTATTGCATTTGTAGTTTATTGGGTTAGTTGACTAGCAACTAATTTCGCCCACTCCTTCAAAACCGACATTTTACTTGCTTTCATAAAATATAAAAATACAAAAAAAATCATCCCTCACCCTTACACCTAACTAGAGTTGTTTTCAACCCTAACGAACACTATTCCCTAAGTAGAACGATCAATCCCCCGGTAATTGCCACTACACTATACTAACTCATTTAGATACAATGCCTGGTGGGGATTGCAAGCTTCTCAAGATCCCTTGAGAGGTAAAACTTTTTGCAAGGTTGCAAAACCAAGCATCATATGTCATAAAAGATTAAATATAAAGTCACCAAACAACTAATGTCGTACTTACAAAATATGTGATACCATCACAACTTACAAAACTACTAATTAAAATATTTACCGCTAATTACACTATGACCAATTAGATAAAGCCCTTTTACTTCATATTCCCATGCAGAAACCGTCTAATTATTCACGTGAATATGGACTGGGTTTGTTTGGAAAAGATTAATACTTAAAACTCATGACAATTTAATAACATTTCAATCAACATACTAAACTATAAATATGCATACACTCGCCAATACACATAACAATTAAGTGTCAATCAATACTACTAGCAGGGTACCCGCGCGTTGCGGCGGCGGGTACCCTGAAATAAAATTTTCTGGTAAATCATGTATTTTAGTTTATTATGTTCTTTTTGACAATAAATTTACGGATATCAAGAATTTCGTTTACCTCGTGCCCGTTCGAGCTCGAGCCCGTTGGCTCATGTCCGTTCGGGATCGAGCCCGTTTGGCCCCTGCCCGTTCGGGCTTGAGCGCATTTTGCCCGTTGCCCGTTCGGGCTTGAATATTCTTATAATGTGCTTTATTATTACTATTAGTGACATTTAATGCAGAAATTGTTTTTAATTTTGTTGTACAATATGTTTGATAATTTGTATTTCTTTTGTATAGGGTGTTTTAATAATTGTATTAATTGTATTTATTGACCAGTTAATTAATTGTATTTAATGTACATAATGATTTATTTATTGTATTTAATGTTGCTATTTCTATTTTAATTAGATGTACTTTGAGCTTAAAAATTTGTAAATGTTAGAAAATATGTTTTAGTTACTTGTACTTTTAGCTTTATAAATTAGATTGCTTAATTTTAACAGTTTTTATATTAAGTAGGCATTCCTCTATTATAATATACTAAGATAAGATATACTACTGTAACATATATTATTAATACCTATATGTATTAATTATTTATAGGTGAGACATTTTGTTCGTAAATGCTTTTTGTTTATTAGTTGTTGAAAACACCATTATAAATACCAATTTCTTAAGTGACAATGTATCTCCTAATAGTTTGTGTGCTTTCAAAATTAGTAGAGAACATGGTGAAAAATATTTTATCTATTATCTGTTTTTATATGTTATTCACAAGTTTTGTTAGTAACATTGTTTCTCCAATAGAAGAATATTGTCACGAATTTGGTACTATATTTCATAAATTCCATATTTTCTAATTTAAATTCCCTATCCCCGATGTAATAAGTTTTAGAATTTATACTTTTGATTTCGTTTTGAATTTTACTAATATATTCCTTTTGTCATGCAGGTGATGAATTTAAATCATATGTTTTTAATTATGAACCAGTTGCTTGCGAAATAAATGTTTGTGATCGAACGTGTCTGGATCATAGGCCAAAGAAAGGCAGCATAGCTTATAATACTTGTCTTGACACATTTTGTTATTGTTGTATGAGTGATTTTTGAGAATGAAAGATAAATATCAATAAATGATAATTTCTTTGGTGATATCATTGTCATACACTCAATTTAAAACTCATTCCACCGTTCTTTTCTCCTTCATCTCTTGTTCTTTAGATAGTCTTTTATAAAACGAGTAATTCAGACCTGTGCGTTGCACACGGGCTCTATCTAATTGGTCATAGTGTAATGTGCAGTATTTTTTTTCGTTATTAGACTTGTAAGTATGGCCTTAGTTGATCGGTAAAATTTATATTTAAACTTTTTATGACATATTAGTAGTTATTTATAAAGTTTATATTTTGTATTTATTCTCAAGATTGTAATATTATATTTAAACTTTTTATGACATATTAGTAGTTATTTATAAAGTTTAGATTTTGTATTTATTCTCAAAATTGTAACATCCTTATATTTTGATATAAAACTAATATGTAATTTTCGGTACATATTTTTGTCATTATATATCTAACCACAACTTTTGTTGGTCAATAAGTTCTTAAGTTGTGATGTTACCACAACTTTTGTTAGCATGGCATGAAAAATGTTGGTTCCTTTATTTCTGTCAGTTTTAATTGAGGTCGAGTCAAAAACTATGTTTGCCACTAATTTTCATCATAAATAACTTGGGCTGCCTCAGGACCCGTGCGAAAATGATTGTATAAATTGTCGGGTTGTTAGTATGACGGTGAGGCCCAAATATACAACAATAGTTTATTGACATTAAAACAGTATATGTGAAGAGATTTTTTTTTCAAGATTTACATTGAAAAGAGTCTCTTCACATGTAATTTTTTAATATGTATAAGTTACATAATTATTTTAAATATGAAGCGATGACATTAATGTTGGAGACCTTTTATATTCATCCCCGTGCGATGCACACATATTTGGAATGCCTCAGGACCCATGCAATGCACACATACACTACGCCAAAAATGACCTTTCGTCACACATGGTCGTTTTTGAACGGTCACACTGTGACATTTTTACGTGACTAAAGGTACCAGCGTTAAATAAACAGCCACACTTGATCCGATTTGTGTGACCATTTCGTAAACTATTTGTCACGCATTTGTGTATATATGTGACTAGAGGGTAACTGGTAAATATTTTTCCATCATTTAGTCACGTTTAATTTGGGACGTGTGACCGATGCAAATCAGCTCGAAACATTAGTCACGCTATAGATATACATATGTGACAAATATATGTCACACAATTGAACAGTGTGACCAAAGAAGATATATGGTCACACGAAGTACTTGTGTATGTGGCTAAATTATATAGTCAAGTTTGTCACACATTATATAAACGTGACTGCTATTCTTTGCTGAATAGTTAGCCACATATGAATTTTAAATGTGTGACAACTAAAAATTCAGTTTGAAGCGTTAGTCACGAAATGCATTTAAGAGTGACAAATATATGTCACACACTTGAAGAGTGTGACCAAATGTCATATATGGTCACACAAAACCATACAAACATGATTAAGTGTAACGAAAATTCGACACATATGGTCACGTAAGTTAATATGTGTGTCTAAAGTTTAATGTGTGTTTGCTTGCCAAATCCTAATGTGTATAGTCACAGTTATTTGAAGCACGATCATGTGACTATAGGCTTTACATATGGTCACATTATAAGGGTATTATATGTGACCAATACATATGGGCACACATTAATGATAACTTATCTAATTTTGAGGGGTTAGATGTTGTAATCATTGTTCATATGTTATGGCTTGTGTTTTCTTTGTTTCTAAACTAACAATTTGCAGGAAAGGCAAAGAAAACGCTGTTTGGATTGGAATTTGAAGTTAATGCTGCTTGGCATAAATTAATGCTGCTAGGCATAACTTAATACTGCTAGCCATAAATTAATGTGCCTCTTCCTAATGATGCATTGGATGCGGTTTGCCTAGTGGAAACTGAGTATTGCAAAAACATATAAAATACATTGAGATAAAAATAAAATGCCACAAAAATATATAAAACGATTCATTTTCATTAAATAAAAAAAATATAAACATAACAAAAAGAAATAACAAAACATTAATATAATCTAAAAGCTAAACTTATGATCTTTCTCTTGATCATAAGCAAGATGAAGATTGTCATAGTCAATGTGATCCAAAGGATCATCATCGCTGATGACAGTTTCATCTTCTTTTTCAAGTTTAGCAGTCTTCCTTCTTCTTGCAGCCTTGATCAGCTTGTTTGCTTTGTGCTTCTTCCTTTGCTTCCTTTGATTCTTCTCCCATTCCTTCCTCTTCCTCTTCCTTATTTTATCCATTTCTTCAAGATACAAAACTGCAGGATGTTTGGGTGTGGATGATGATGCCGCTGTAAAAAATAAAGCACACAATATATAAAACGGTTAGAAATGGACCAAATTAAGAAAATGATATATGTGACGTATATATCTAATTAAATATATACATATGTTTGTAGAGATTTTATAAAACTGGTAATTAAATATGTGTAAGAAACAAAAACCACAAACCTGCTTGATCCATTTGCAGATTTGAATGTATGTGTTAAGTATTATTTAACTTGAGAATGATGAAATGAAGTAAAAAGGTAAAAGTTTTATAGGCCTACTACTTCGACAGAAATTAATTGTGGAATTTGGAAGGTTAAAAATTTGAACTTTGACCAATAACCATGTACACGTTTATCCTTGTAACATAAATGAAGTTGTTGTCATTAAACATAAATGAAGTTGAAAAATGAATTTAGATAGGATTAGTTTAGTTTTTAAAAATTTACAACTCGTTAATTTAATACATATTGGGAAACGTTGTGACTGTTTAAAAAAGTTACTGTAAATTAACTGTTGTGAAAAGTACCGTTCTGACACTTAAACGTTGTGAATTTTGTAAATAAGACAAATACTATACATGTAACATTTTTATATGTTTTGTATTTTTTTTTACGTTATCATCCGTTTGTAAGGTTTTCGTTCTTTTTTTACCGTTTTCAATCAATATTGCTCGATTTCGCTAGTTTTTGACCGACGTTGACAATTTTCGACAGATTTCGACGTATTTAGACCATTTTAGAACGATTAAGTGCCATGTTAAAAGCCACCAGTGTTTTGAAACCGGGGTCGACCCAATCGGGTTAACCGGTGTGACCACACGGGTATTTGAGTGACCGGGTCAACCCAGTTCTCGAAACACGACCGGCTTTCGTTTGTTCAAAATTTTTTAATAAAAAACCGGGTTGACCCAGTCAGAAAAAAAAAATAAATTAAAAACCGGGTTGATCTGGCGGTCCAACCGGTCAAACCGGTTGACACGGTGTTCGTTGACTCGACCGGGTCAATTTTGAACCCGGGTTTCAAAACATTGCCTACAACCCACACTTGCAAATCAATCTGACATGACCTCTTTGATGACGTGGCATGGATTAACTTTTAATATTGTTTTATTTTTAATTGGGCCCACAATTTTCTTTTAATTTGTCTATATCCACTAGAGAGAGGAAAGCTTCCACAATAAGCTTCATAATATTTTCTTTTTAATAACATACCCCACACACCCATTTCCCCCTACCCCCATTATTCCCAAACGGTCCTAATAAATAAGACAAGAACCCTAAAAATGAGTACATCGAGTTCAGCCCAATCCCGTTTAATTGGAGATAAGATTGAGTTTTTTTGCCACTGTAATCGTCAATTAAGGGTGCAAACATCAACTTCAAGGGCCAATCCAGGAAAGAGGTATGTAAAATGTGACACTTGTCGAGTGTATGAGTTTCTTGATGATGACCTACCAAGTCAATACTACAAAGACTTGGTATATGGGTTCTTTCAAAGGCAAAGAGGAAGGGATAATGGACCAATGATTGAGGCACTTGCTTTGGAGAAGTCAAGGTTGGAAGAAGAGTTGAAGGTTACAAAGTCAAGGTTGGAAGATGAGTTGAATTCTAGAAACGCAAAGTTGGAATTGTATGATAAGTTGTTTATGGTCATGTTAGGATGTTTGTGTGTAATATGTGTTGGGATGGGTATGTCACTAGGCAAGTCGTGTACTCTGTAATGTAGTGTTTTCAAATGTTGAATGTTAAGTTAGTTTATGAAATCTTTGTTCTGTGTTGGTTTTACAAGCATTAACATTAAACTTCAAACATAAAAAACATAACATAATTTAACTGATATTGATCTTTTGGCTACTCTATATCTTATGGCAGTAATTAACCAAAATGGCACAAATTGACTATCCTGTTTGAGATCTTTGTTTGACTTTTGGTATGATCCAGAGGAGGAATGTGATTGGTACAAGATGCATTTGTTTGAGATCTTTGTTAGACTATTAACAAAACAGGCATAACATGATAAATCAACAAACAGATAACATAATTGAAAATATAACATAAAATGGAAATTGTCATTAAACAGATAATATTAAAACAAAGAGAGAAACATTAAAGGAACATAAATGTACAAAGAAAGAAACTCTAAAGTCCCTTGACAAATGCGTGCTTGTTGAAGAGCTTGAGTTTCGCTTCTGCGATCTTCTTCTTCAACTCCAAAAGCTCGATAAAATCGGACTTTTGAAGCTTCTTCATGAACTCCAAGCTTTTGAACATCTGCACCGAGGGACGCACAAGTTCCATTTCTTCAATCATCTTGTTCCTTTGAACGACAATATCAAGCAACTCTTGATATGCAACAAATAGATCTTTGGCATACTTGACATCGCGCTCTGTCTCTCTAGCAAAGAACACCGTCATCTGGTGTCGTAAGTCGGTTGAGTTAGCAGCCTTGGCAAGTTCCTCAAGAAGGACAAATTGAGACATTCTTTTGCAAATTTGATCAAAAAAAGATTTACTGTGTTTGTTTAATGGATGAATGAGGAAGTTACTTGAGGTATAGGCTATAAATAGGCGTGGTAAGTACATGTGAATATGTGTTTTAGGCGTGTTTTGGGTAATAAATGATAAACGTTTGGGTTACCAACATACACATCCCAAAATTTCTTAGCAACATTAATTTATTACTAGCAGCATTAAGTTATGCGAAGCAGCATTAACATAATTAAAGTATATTACAACAACTTCATTTCGTTTAACTTGATGTCTTAACTTTATTTAGTTTGTAAATACAATTAAAGTAGCAGCATTAACAATGATTCATATCATCTTACATCAGGCTAAATTCAATGATGATAATTTAAAGTTTTTTGAATGCTTTGGTAAATATCAACAATGTTTCCACGGATTTCTTCTATTTGTTGATTCCGAAGATCAACTTTGTTCTTATGCACCAGTATGGTCTCTTGGTCTTTCATGTTCTGTGCTTCCGACCGCTTGATTCGGTCATTGTAAAGTTCAACAAAGCGTTGTTCAGTACCAAATCGGCCTCCAGAATAGCATTTGTCCCAGGCCTCTTGGGTTACGCTGTGGATTTTATATTTTTCTGGCATTGGAGGAGGAGGAGAAGCAATCCTTGATGTTGCAGAGGAGGAGAAGTATCCCTTGAACGTTTTGTTTTCTTTGAAGCAGGATTTGAAGATGATGAAGCCTTTGCAGTTCGATCAATTCCAAACCAAAATGAATACGAATAGTAATGCTAAGATGAAAGAATTTGGTTGTAATTCCTTTGTATTTATAGGCACACAAGAGTCATAATGTCACAACGTTTAAGTGTCAGAACGGTACTTTTCACAACGGTTAATTTACAGTAACTTTTTTAACAGTCACAACGTTTTCCAATATGTATTAAATTAACGAGTTGTAAATTTTTAAAAACTAAACTAATCATATCTAAATTCATTTTTCAACTAACTTAATATATTTTTAGTTAATATATAATTATGATAATTAAAGTAGATTATAATAACTTCATTTATGTTACAAGGATAAACGTGTACATGGTTATTGGTCAAAGTTCAAATTTTTAACTTTCCAAATTCCACAATTAATTTCTGTCGAAGTAGTAGGCCTATAAAACTTTTACCTTTTTACTTCATTTCATCATTCTCAAATTAAACAATACTTAACACATACATTCAAATCTGCAAATGGATCAAGCAGGTTTGTGGTTTTTGTTTCTTACACATATTTAATTACCAGTTTTATAAAATCTCTACAAACATTTGTATATATTTAATTAGATATATACGTCACATATATCATTTTCTTAATTTGGTCCATTTCTAACCGTTTTATATATTGTGTGCTTTATTTTTTACAGCGGCATCATCATCCACACCCAAACATCCTGCAGTTTTGTATCTTGAAGAAATGGATAAAATAAGGAAGAGGAAGAGGAAGGAATGGGAGAAGAATCAAAGGAAGCAA